>CM076578.1:1614950764-1615207662 GCA_034641835.2 Pinus albicaulis
GTTAAAAATCCCATACGCGGTTATGCCCAGACTTTTCCGCGTGTATACGCGGGTCCACATGTACTTTTCCACGTATGCCATTAAAATCATTAAAAAATATATTAAAATTCCCTATTTTCGGGCTGGGTTGATGGTTACTCTAGTAGTTCAACCACCCCAGCACGTGGCCAACTGTTTCCAACTGATTGAAACTACTTTGAGGGAGTATAAAATCCCCTCATGTGCATGGCCTAAGGGAGAGAGAAATTTGATTGATATTATACTCTGTTGGAATCCCAATTCAAGTCTGAATTCTCGTGCCTCCTGCACTTTCCCAGATTTTTACAGGAAACCCTTGTTTCCTGGAGATGTTCATCCATTTATATGCCATCTTGAGTGCACAAGTCTTGAAGGTATCTTAGCGAGGCAAGGGCGGGACGAATCCGGATGACGGTCTGTTCAAATATCGTGGAAGGATTCAGGTGATCTCTCCACTCTTTATTTATATACATGTTGTTCGTAATAATGAAGAACCATATTGTTCCTGAACTCATGTGTTAATATCTATTTGCATATGTGAAAAGATTGATTATTAAGCATTCATTATGGTTTGTATAATGTTTCACATGGATTACACTAACGTTTAGGAGAAATGTATGTTGTACAAATAGGTTTCTGTGCATGTTCTTTCTTGTTTTCCAGGTTAAGGAGGAAGAAGGGTTACTGGGGGTTTCGACCCCGTGGGATCTACATCGAATGTAGGACTATGGGTGAGTTCTACTATCATTGTTATCTAGTTTTTAGCATTTAAGTGTGGTTGTGTGTGAGTCCTTCTGAATAGCATGCCCTGATCTGTGGAGGTTTTGACCCAACAAACCTCTAGGGTTTTTTTCCCCGAAATAGAACTGGTGACTCCACTGGGGATCGCATTCTTGTGATTCCCCTGTTGGGTGGTTTCAGCTGTTTGAAAGGTTTCCAATAGTTTTAAATTTTATTTCCAGTCTAGTTAACTCTTTCTCAGTCAGACTAAAGACCTGGTTCCTTATCCAGGCTTGATCTTTTTTATTTTTTATTATTTACCTTTTCATACGCAGGTTTGTCTGTACACAGACGCGTATACACGCAGTTTTTGTTAAAGGGAGTCGCGTATACACGAGTTTCCTTTAACACAGTTGCGTATGCACGCTTGTTTGAAAACTGTCAAGTAGTGTATGCCTAGGTGAATTTTGAAATTTTTGATTTCTTGGCTTTTTAGTCTTGTCTTCCAGTGGAGACATGTTCCGGCGGTGTCTTTATATCTTCTGGATTGTGTTGAGAGTGATCATTGGTATTTTTTCTCTCTTGTTTGGTTGAAAACTAGCTTATCTGGCAAATCTTTTTTCTTGTGCTTGCATTTCTGGTTCGAGTACCAAGATCTCTTCTTGGGGATTCTTGGCTATTCTGCTTCATCAGGACAGAGGGCTTCTGCTCATTTACTCTTTCCTAATTTTGTGTCTTGCTTTGTGCTTCAATTTTTGCCTTCTTTCGGTTGGTTTTCTTGAGTTCAGTTGACTAGGTCTTGTTGCAACTTTTGAAGAGTCTTTCTTGGTTCTTTGAAGTTTTTGTTTGCTACAAGGTTGTACTATTCTTCTAGGCTGAGTGACTGAGTTTCTTGTCTTCTTTTTCTCATATAAATCTTGCTACTAAAGTAGCCTTATAATATTTGGAGCGTTTTGAAGTTTTGCTTGAAGTTCAGAGTTGTTTGGCTTGGAATTTGATAGTTTTCTTGGTCTCTTAGAGCTCTTCCTTTTTATAAAATTCAAAAGCTCAAAAAACATTTTGTTTTGTCATTTTCTTTTGTTTCGCATTTTTGTTTTCGTTTCGGTACATCTTTTGAAGCTTTGTTGAGATTCCTTGCCTTTGGTTTTTGACTTGATTTTTGGAAAGGAATTGTCATTGGTTTCTTCCTCTTGTTTCAAGCGATTTTGGTGTATTTATACTAAGAGTTTTTGATTTTGGGAACTAGCTTTGTGGACTACCAAAAATATATAAAACTGAAGGATCTCTTGGGAAATTTCTCTCTACTTTAGTAAATTTTGCATCTTATAATTTGCATGCTCTTAGTGATTTGCATCAGGTGCACTTAAGCATTTAGTCATTTTCATATTTTTTGTGAGTGTGAAGTTGGTTATTTGAAAAGAAAAAAAAATTAGTCTCGTAGAAACTTTGTAGAAATTTCTTTTCGTCGAAAGGCAATTACTGCATTAGCATGTAGTTTGGTTTTTATTAATTTCTTTTCTGCGTCAAAAAACACCACGAGTTTCATTTCCGTATCCCTTTGACTTAATATAATAGCCGATTAAAATAAGCGCTATAATTTAAAATTAACTAGCAAGTTTTTATTAAGTGTCATACACCAACTAGCTAGGTTGTAGGGCCTTGGATTAGGTGAGTGGAGAGTTAACTCTCCAAGGCCGCTCAAACAAAACATAGAAGTTGATTAATTGAGCGAAATCCCGACTCAGTTGAGTGGTTTGAAACTCTCTCTCCGAGTCAGCGAGGAAGTGAAGGCCGAGAGAGAAGATACCCCCTCTGCGATTTGCTGGATCCGACCGTCAAGGCCATTCCTTTTTGGTGTTTGACACGAATTGTGCCTGGTTGCCACTCCTGGGTTCCTGTAGGTAGCTGCCGGGGGAATACCCTTGGTACTGAGGCGGACGTCGTATCACTTCGTGCGTGGTATGAAATTTTGCCCTTTTAAGCTTGGGTACTTGTGCCGGCAAAGGCTGTTGTTAGGAGGTCGGCGTAACTGTTTTTGTTACCTTCGCTAGTAGGCCTGGGCCGTAATTATCCCAGACTACTTTCGGGAGGTCCTATATTTCGCTTTCTTGTATTTTGGTGTCTCTTCCTAATCACCCGGAGCGGAAATACCTGAAGGATGTTTTCTTGATTGTATCTCAGGGATTTTTCTTGTAGTGAGTGCTCTTTGCTCCTAGCTTGCCTAGCTTTATACTTTTTGAGTCTAATTAAAATTCGTTAAAGTGGCTGATCAAGCGCCTCGACGATCGAGGAGAATCCAGGGGTTATCTCCTGAGAGTCCAGAGCCTTCTTCAAGAAGGCATAGGAGTAATTATTATGATATCCTGGCATCTGTATCTAGATGCAAGATCCTCCGCAGTTGAGTTTCGTGTTGATAGTGATTCAGTGTTGGTTTTTCGAGAGAGCGCTCCAGCTTACCTCGAGTCAATTTTCCCATAGGGAAGAAGAAGTACAAGTAGAGGAAGTGTCTCAACCCTCTAAGTCACTTCCATATCCTCATCCTCCTGATTATCCATTCATTGTTGAATACATCAGACCTGAGTTAGAGAGACCAGAAGATTCTCCATATTATTCATACCTTTCGATGGCCACGATAGAGGAGCAAGCCTGTTGTGAGCTTTTTATTCATTCAAACTCCCTATTTCATTGAAGAGGAAGCCTTTGTGCTATATCTTGATTGCTTCTATAATCTTGTTGTGTTGGCTACGAGTTTCACCCAAGCATGCTTCTTAATCTAGTCCCTTTTGTTTTGGAATACACGATGAGATTCCTTCTTTCCTTTTCCACTTCTTCACTTGGTGCCATCTTTCTACCACCACATCCTCTTCCATGGCTAGTGGATCAGCTTCTTTTCAAGGGTTCCCCTTCGGAACTGGGAATATTCCTAGTTCGAATCCTTCTTTAGGTTCCTTTCCGTTCACTTCTCAGACTCAGAGTTTGAACCCTTGGTCTGGAGGTCAGAATTTGACCACTTTTACAGGTTGGAACCCTGTATTCACTACAGTGGGGGCAGGGAATCAGTTTTACGCTAGTCACCAAGGGAATACTTCTTTCCCTTCGTCGAGTGCTTATCAAACCTTTTCTCCTCTTTCTAATGCCTGGAACCCCTATCAGGGGCTTTCCTCTTCATTTCATACTTCAGCGGGGGGAACTGGTCCGATCTTTGGTAACTCTGCGTTGGGAGGAGGTTCTTCTCCTTTTTCTACGAGTTCTTTTTGGAAACCTGGTGCCTTATCAAATCCAGGGTATTCTTTTCAGAATGTTGGGAATTCATCACATCAAGGATGGAATCCTCAGGCTCCACCTCGTTTACCTTTTCTGGCAACGTTAAACTTGCCAGATCTGTCGAAATTGACGAATGATCCGATCTGGTACAGTCCGGGGTGGCCTCCGGTTCTGATCAAACTTCCTTTAGACATTCCAAAGTTTGAAGGCAATAATGGAGAAGATCTGGCTGATCACATCACCACTTTCCATTTATGGTGTTCTTCGAACTCCCTGATCGACGATTCGATTAGGTTGAGATTGTTTCAACGCACCTTAACTAGAAACGCTGCCAAATGGTATATTGAGTTAACTGGGGGAAGTTTTGCTACATTTGGAGAACTCGCTGTTACATTTCTAAATCATTTCCATTTGACCGTCCGTTATGATGTCGGGACTGAAATCCTAGCTAATTTTAAACAGGACGACGCAACCCACATTTCTGACCATATTCAGGAATGGCAGAGAAGGAAGAAGCTTATTAAAGCTCATATTCTAGGAGAATTCCTTTTGGAATGGTTTCTGAAATCTCTGCAGTCAGACATTTCTAAGGATGTATCCCTGTCTGGGGTATTTTCTGAGGAACGAGCCATTTTTAGGGCCCAACAGCTTGAATTGATATATTCTCAGTCTGGGGTCCTTCATAAATATTTTCCCAATGCTCCTCGCTCCAAATTAGATTTATCAAAAACTAAGCCTGGTCCTCATGGTGATGGACTTATTGGGTCGATCAATAGTGGTGCAGCTAGCCTGCTTACTCAATTGCAGCAGTTGTCTTTGCAATCTGCTCCTTCTGGTCAGGTTGTGCCAGCTGAGTCATCGCCTTCCCAATCTTTGTCGATAAATGCCGTCCAAACTTCCGACCCCAAAGGAAATCAACAATCCGAAGGGAAGAAGAAGGGATGGAATAATAAGAAAAAGGGCAAGAATGGGAAGGGTAATGTGAATAAAACCAACGAGCATGTTGGTGAGGGTCCAAAGGATAAAAAGAAAGTGAAGTTTCCATGCAAGTTGTGTGTTGGAGACCATCTTACACACCTTTGCCCTAAAATTCAGGATGCGCAACGCTTGTTAGCTCAGCAGGGTTCTTCCAGTTCCCAGGCTGTGTTGACAAACCCTTTTCCCCAAGGGCAACAGCTAGTTTTTGGCACGAATCAAAATACTGGGGCTTCCTCTAGAGGCACCCAAGAAGGGGAAATTCCATCAAACATATACATGATGAGTGCTCACGTGGATGTCGCTACGAGATCCCGTGATTATGGTGAAGAATAGTCTTCGAAAGCTAAGGGTGCTCCTGATGCTACTGAGTCGCTTCATATTACGAGGCCTACTGTTGAGCCTATACCTCGGATACCCAAAGCATCTACCAAGCGTACGACGATTAATCCAAATGCTAGGGCTGCCCAGAACTACTCTATTGTGGAAGATCTGGCGCAGATTCCTTGTGCCATGTTGGCTCTTGAGGTGCTCCAGTCTTGTCCGGCTTAGCGCAGTGCTCTGCTCACTGCTCTTGGGGCTGTCGATCCAAAGAACTCTCTTATGATTACTTTCGCTATGACTAATTTTAAGAAGAGAATCCCCCATCATATGGCTTTCCATATGAAATCATCGTACCAGAAATGCAATATTTTTCGGAAGGTCGTTGATGAGGGTGCTTCCACATGTGTGATGTCTCTCACATGCTGGAAGGGAATTGGATCTCCTGCAGCTGTTCCATCGGCTACTCTTCTGACTGCGTTTGATGGTAATTCTCACAGACCGCATGGTATTGTCCCAGCTTTTCCCATCTATGTTGGGGGAAAAACTGTAAATATAGAGGTTGAGATAGTTGATGCAAGCTTGGACTACAACCTTCTGTTGGGGAGAAACTGGATTTATGAGATGGATGCCATTGCATCTTCATTGTTTCGAATTATTTGTTTCCCTCATGAAGGGAGGATTGTTACGGTGGATCAACTGGACTGTCCTCCTGTAGACCCGAATGCATCTACTAACTCAACTATTCCAAAATTAGATAATACCAAGGCACCTCTTGAGATTTTAGGGGTTGGAATGCATTCTTCCTTGATGGGTACTTTTGATATTCCACCTCCTACGGTTCATATAAATGAAATTTCATCCTCCAGGGCTCCTCTTCGAAGAGAGTTCTTCAGAACTCATTATTTTTCGGACCCTTGGACCTTACCTTCCCCTTCCGCCACATTAGCGGAAGGTCAAGTGGGTGGAATGGCATTTCCAATGTCTGTAGCAGAGATTGCTTATCAGTCTATAGTTGACTCTGCAGAATCCATCCCAGCTCCTCTTTCACCGGAAGAGTTGGATGGAGATGTGGCTCCGGCTTGGACACTTAGTTCTTCTTCTGCCCAGGATTGCCTTGATACCACTCTTCCATCTGAAGAGGCCATCCTAGAAGCTATGACTGGTATAGATAGACCGTGGGATGATTTGCATCATCTATCTTACTTTTTACCTGATTTGAGCAAAGTTGAAATGAGTTTTCCAAGTCCTCAGTCTCCTGGTCCTATTCACCCAGTCCTAAACCCTTTAGCACCAACACAGGTATATGCTAAAGGGAACATGGCTGCGATTTCTCCAACTATCCCAGTGAACATCTCCAGGGATCCCAATGTTATTGAGAATGTCTTCATCGGAGTTGAATGTTCCCCTGAAGAGATTCAGATTTATACCGAACTCTTTAAAGAGTATAGGGATGTCTTAGCTTGGTCTTATGAGGAAATGCCTGGTATAGATCCATCTATTGTCCAGCATGAGATCAAGACTTACGAAAACGCTAAGCCTGTGAGGCAAAAACTTCGTCCGATCAATCCTAGGAAGGTAGCAGCTATCAAAACTGAGGTGGAGAAGCTGCTTAAGGCGGGATTCATTTTCCCTGTTCCTTTGACTGAATGGGTTTCAAACCCTATTCCCGTAGATAAAAAACAAGGACCAATTCGAGTTTGCATTGATTTCAGAGACCTTAATAAAGCATGTACTAAAGATAATCACCCCACACCATTTATAGATCAGATCATTGACGAGTGTGCCGGTAATGAGATTTTCTCCTTCATGAACGGTTTCTCCGGATATAATCAGATTACTATCCATCCTGAAGATCATCATAAGAATGCCTTTATTTGTCCCTGTGGTACTTTTTCATACAAGAAGATGCCTTTTGGTCTTAAAAATGTTGGGGCTACGTTTCAGCGGGCCATGTCATATGCCTTCCACGACATTAAACAGATTATCGAGGCGTATTTGGATGATTTAGTTGCTCATTCTCGGAAGAGGATGGATCATCCTGCTCACCTCCGTTAAATATTTGAACGATGTCGTTTCTATAAGATTAGGTTGAATCCGAACAAGTGCGTTTTCGTGGTGACATCCGGTCGGTTATTGGGATTCATTGTGTCTAGAGAAGCGATTAGGGTAGATCCCTTCAAGGTTGAGGCAATACTTCAGTTGCCTCCCCCGTCCTCTATTCGTCAACTTCAAAGTCTACAAGGAAAGTCTAATTTTCTTCGGAGGTTTATCGTAAATTATGCTGAAGTTACCAAGGGATTTATGAGATTGTTGAAGAAAGGAGTTCCATTTCTTTGGGATGACTTCTCTCAACGCTCATTCGATGCTTTGAAAAAAGCATTGACCTCTGCTCCTTTATTGAGTCCACCTGATTATAGCAGGGATTTCCTTTTGTATCTTGCAGCAGCAGAATCTACTATTGGTATGGTTCTAGTTCAGGATGATGATGCTCTTGCAGAGCATTTTATATACTATCTTAGTTGAGGATTGGTACGACCTGAACTCCGGTATACTCCGATAGAAAAGTTATCTTTATCAGTTGTTCATGCTGTGCAGTGACTCCGACATTATATTATTCTACGAAAAAATTATGTTTTGGCAGCAGCCAATCCATTTCAGTTTGTCCTCAGTAGGCGAGTGATTGGGGGCAAATACAATAGATGGATTGTGATTTTGCAGGAATTTGATCTTGAGTTTATGTCTGCCAAGTCCAAGAAATCATTGGTTTTCGTGGAATTGATCTCTGAGTTTCCCTGTGGGGAAGAAATGATCTATGATGAATCCTTCCCGGATGAACATTTTTTTCTTATCTCTCCACAGGATCCTTGGTATGGAGATATAATTGTGTATCTTCAGACTGCGAAGTTTCCCTCTACTTTTTCGAAAGATGAGCGCCATAAATTGCGTCACTTGGCTAAGAATTACTTGATTATTGGTGATGCTTTATACTGTCGAGGGGTTGATTCAATCCTGAGACGTTGCTTAACTCTCGAAGAAGCTGAGGCTATGCTGAATGATTGCCACAGTGGAGCTTGTGGTGGTCATTTATCTAGGCTTGCTACAGCCCAAAAGATTTTGCGTGCTGGGTAATTTTGGCCTTCAATTTTCAAAGATTGTATGGAGTCGGTCAAAAAGTGTCATCCATGTCAAGTTTATACTCGAAAAATGTGCACTCATCCAGCTCCGCTTTTTCCAGTCATTACTGTTGGTCCATTTACAAAGTGGGGTATTGATTATACTACTTGTAACCCGCCTTCGGCTAAAGGTCACAAGTACATTATTGTAGCAGTAGACTACTTTACGAAGTGGGTCGAGACTATGCCTACTTTTGGGAATGATGGTGAGACTGCAGCTCTTTTTATTTTCAGCCAGGTTATTGCTCGTTTTGGTATTCCTAGAGAGATTGTCACCGATCATGTAAGTCATTTTCATAATAGCATGATGGCTGAGTTGGCTCTAAAATTAGGTTTCCGGCAGGAGCATTCATCTCCGTATTATCCTCAATCCAATGGGCAAGTGGAAGCCGTGAATAAATCCTTGAATACAATTCTTCAAAGTAAAATCGATAAAGCTTGATCCAAATAGCATATCATGCTATATCCTGCACTTTGGGCATACACGATGTCAGTGAAAACTGCAACTGGCTTTACTCCGTTTCAGCTAGTTCATGGGTTGGAATCCGTATTTCCCATTGAATGTGAGATTCCTTCTCTTAAGTTAGCTGTTGAACTTCTTCCTGACACTTCTAGTCTTTAAGAACATCTCCTTCATCTGGAACATCTTAATGAGCAACGTCGGGATTCCACCACGATGAATTAAGCGCATAAAAACCGAGTTAAAGTTCAGTACGATAAGGCGGTCAAGCCTAGGGTTTTTTCAGAAGGTGACCTTGTTTTGGTCTATGCCCAAGAAAAAGATTCCCTGGGGGCAGGAAAGTTTAAGTCTATGTGGTATGGCCCCTTCATCGTTAAAAAATTCTTAAAAAAGGAGCATATACCTTGGTTGATTTTGAAGGAAACAAGTTGTCGGAGCCCAGAAATGGGCTCTATTTGAAAAAGTATTATGCCTAGGCTTCAGCCTGGCATGTTGCTTTTGTATATAGTAGTTTTGCTTTGTACATATCTGATTGTTTTTCGATCTTTGATGGGATGGTGATGTTTTTTATCTGCTTTGCCAGGTTGTGTTGGATGTCATGAGTCATTTCGGTTTTGCCGATGGTGCTAGTAGACACACCCGGAACTTAGCTTCCGCAGCTTGGGTGCTTCATTATCCATCCAGTCAGTTGTTAGTATTAAGAGGAGTCTGCATTGGTCCTGCTTCCAATAATATAGCAGAATACACTGCAGTTGTCTATCTACTCTCGGGGGCAATATCTTTGGGTGTTGATTCGTTGGTAGTTTTCTTGGACTCTCAGCTAGTGGTGTCGCAGTTGAAAAATACTTATCAGGTTCGAGATCCATTTTTACTCCGGTTGTTCTTGAGAGTACGTTTGTTACAAAGATCATTTCAATTTTTAACTTTCATTCATATTCCTCGAGCTGACAATTGGATGGCAGACTCATTAGCTAATCAAGCAATTGATTGGCATATTAATCGTTCCATACAATAAAATTTAATCATCAAAAGCATCATACATTTTTATACATTTGTCACATCACATAAAACATCGCTGTATATATATCATCAGAGTGTTCAAAAATATACAAAATTTGGATCTAAGTCATACAAAAATTTGGGCTTATGCCCGATCATGTTCAGTCTCAAAAAATATACAGTCATCTGATACATCATATCTATCTACTCCTAAGGTCCCTGCCCAGAAGTTGTGTTCCTATAGAACACGATTGCGGTGGCAACTCAGCGGAATAATCATACCCAGTCACGGGGTACTCCTACCACCCGTCTCTGGATGGCTTCAGGTAGATCTTCCACTGCAGCCATAGGTACTTGACGGGTTAACCCCTCCAAGTTCCTCTGTACAGCCTGGAGGGTTCTGTCTGGATCTACTGTATCCGCCTCGCCTCTGCAACGCTTATGTCGTGGGTAACCCTCAGGTCAAACTGGTCCAATATCTGTTTCATGATCATTATAAAATTGTAAGTCATTTTGAATCCAATCAAAAACATGTTTGTTTTTCATTTTTTCATACATATTGAAAAAATTCAAAAAAAATTTATAAGTCAAAAAATTGCAAACTTACCGACTGTACCCCATGCTGTGTCTGGTGGAAGGTCAAGGTCTGGATCACCTCTGAAATCCATCCCGGCATAGGGATAGTCTTCCACAGCGATGATTTGTTCTCCCCACCAAAGGAAGAACTCGTCATCCCAGGTGGTTCGGGGAACTTCACTTCCCCCCAATCTCTTCATCAAGTCAGCCCATCGGGCAATTCTTGGATCTCTTAAGCTGCTGATAGAGGAGATTACTTTGGGTCTCAGCGCTGGAATCTTCTCGAAGAAGAATTTCATCAAGATTGTACCATATCCAAAATGTTTTGTCTTTACTTTTCAGGTATAAGTTAATTGTTTCTTCATGTTCATCAGTAGAGCTGTGCACCAGTCATATACATGAGTTAAGCATTCCACTGCTATACTCATTTGAGTCCTGGACGCCTGGTGTAGGGAAGTAGACCCTGCCACCTTGCCAATGGTGAAAAGGAGGATTTTCATGTGCAAGTCTCTTAAATCTTTGATCGCAATTTGAGTTTCAACTTTCTTGGAACCCTATACGCAGTAGACGTGGACATAATCTTCCACGGTTAGCCCTCCCAAAGGCTTACCATGCAAGTCTACTGGCTCCCCCCTCCGGGAGAGTCCAGTAATAAAATATATATCTTCCACTTCAATGCGTATGGGCATCTGATCTATTATGAAGCAGTCTTCTTCCAGTTCCCAATAGTTCACAAGCATTTCGAGCAACCGAACATTACTCTTCATATTTGGCATTTTGAAAAATTTGAGCAATCCACAATTTCGGAGAATATTTAGTGATGCTTGGTCCCGCATGACTTCATTTTCAATGGCACTATGTTCACGCTCTCTCCATGATATGGTCATCCTGCAAAATTTCAATAATTCGTTCATTAGCTACACATTTTTCATTTTGGGTTGCGCATACGCGACTTTCTTTGTGCACAGTCGCGTGTATACGCGACTTGGTCATTATAAACCCGCGTATGCGCAAACCCGTGAGTTTTATCAAATGATTCAACAGTGAAAATCCCTAATTTTTAACTTATTAACGGAAAAAATGAATAGCAAGGATGAATTAAGAGCTTACCTGACAAATTCGGTGAAGTTTGATGGTCGATTGCTCCTGTTTTGATGAAAGAGGCTTTTTCTCCAGAGCACATTTTCCCAAATCAGCAATGTAACAATGAACCAAATATGAGGTAATTTGTCTATTAATGCCCAAAAAGTTGAAAATTTTCGCAAAAATTTGTTATCCTTATTTTTTCAATCTATCTTAAGCTGCATAACCCGGATGCTTGGAAGTGCCCAGATTGGTATATTTTCAGGTACATTTTGACGAATTCGAGATTTTTTCCAATTTTTGATCCATGACTGTTGACCCGTCATGGCAGGTATATGATCTTCACTGGCATATAGGTTAGGGAATCCACTTTCCGTTGCATTTTGCATAACTAGCCTCCATTCTGATCACTTGCCATAGGGTCGATCCCATCAGATCATGAGTATTACACCCATTTCACTCGCCGATTATTTAATCATGACTTGGTGGTAGAGCCTTCCTTTACATGGGCTTCCTAGTTAGTTCCTCGCTATCACTTGTTGCCCATGCTGCGTTTTATGTAGGCTCGGGAGTTCTCTTTAGTCCCGCCATGACTTATGTGTTGAAGCTTCATTCTTCTTCTTCCTCACTATCATTTTTCTGGCTATTACCCTAGAGGCTCCCTGGTGTTGTTGAGTTGTATTACTGCATTGCATATTGGCTACTTGTTTATCCTGGCCTTTAGCCGGCTTCATTTGGACTCAATGTTTAAGCCAACTTTTGACCTTGAATGTCTGTACAAGTTAACCATTGCATGCACTTAGCTATCACGACTTGACACCCTCTTTACCCATGGATGGAACATTCCTCTGAGTATCGCTTACCAGTTTCCGCCACCTTGCATTGAGCATAGGATCGTTCCAATCCCAGGAACTAGTGCATCTGTTTCTTGATACTCGTTTTATCCATTGTACCATAGCATTCTTTTATTCTTTTTCAGGCTTATTATATGAAAAAGACAAAAAAATCAAATATAACAAAAAGAGCGGGAACGGGATGTAACTTCGTAATTTGATGGCAGTACAGTGTCAGTTTGTCGCCCTTGAACAAAGCATATACACTTATATATATTTCCTTCATTTGGGATGGTTTTAGTTTTGACCTAGGTTCAGCCTTTGCCTTGTTTCACTTGTCAGTCCTCCCCCGGTTGGTTATCTCTTCCAATCATATGGAGAGTTTGTTTTTGCCTCCTGCATAACAGACTTATACAGTGTCACTTTTTACTACCATGGTCATCACGAGTCGTGCTTTTGTTCAAGGGAAGTCTAGCCTGAGTCGGCCATTCTGCGGTGTCTCTTGACTCATTATTCAGTCGGCCTTCCCGGTCTTGTCAGTATCATGTTCTATCACATCAGATGTTTTGGTCTTCTGCTCGTGCTGGTTTGAGAAGGTCTCCATTGACTTCTCGCTGGCGGGTTTGTCTCTTATCGACTACGACACATTGCTCTGAGAGCAAACCTAGAGCTGCACCTTGGCCCTATTTCCATCATTGATAGGTGACCTTGTGCTCAGCATTTGATCATCATTATGGGTCTTTGACTGAGTGGTTTCCCCTGTGTTCAACGTCAGCATACATTATCACACTTGGGATTCATGCAGTACCTTGATTTCCATTTAACCCTATCGGTGGATTTCTCGCCTCTATGTCAGCTTTCATTATTGGTTGGTTCAGAGGGTTTCTTCTGTGTGCTAGCTTCATCTTGTGCATGTCGGAAACGTACTTCGGTTTGGCTCCGTCACTCTACTTCGTCCGATTCCTTCCAAATCTTGGCCTACAGGTTACACTCGCGCTGGATTGATGTGGGATGCCTTAATGCCTTCCTTCCAGCAGATCCTTTCCCATCGACTCTGACTCATTGCTCTGGGAATAAGGTCTAGAGTCTTTTTTTCAGTACCTTAGGGTTTGCAGTCATCAGTGGCAGACTCTTCACTATTGACAGTGGGGATTCATCATTTCCTCCTGATTGGTAGATTCTTTCAAGTGTTCGACTTCAACTCATTTATTTGCACTTGTTAGATTGTGCTGGGGCACATTGACACTCACTTTCATTATTGGTGGGTTGTCTCGTGTTGGTTAACGGTTTACATTATTGACCAGTAATCCAACGATTTCTCACATGGTCGACTTCAGCTCATTTATTCCCATTGTGTAGAATTGTGCCATTGTGATTAATGAAGACCTCGGGTTGCATCAACATTTCTCGGTTCACTTTTGACAGTCCATTCAGTTTCTGCCAGTGATGTCGTTCACCCTTATATGTTGTAGTGTCAGTATAGTAGCATCCTATATGTTGGCTCCCGAGTTGCATGATTGTACCATTTATTCCACCTTTTATGATTTGGTACTTGGAGATTCAGTTACTTATATGATCAGACATCCAGTTTCAGCACCATTGATCAACTTTCTATATGTGATACGTAGACATTGATTCTGACTTGTACTTCCGGGCCATGCTCAGATGATTCATTGTGTACTTCCAGTTCATATATACTTGTATACATTTTGGATCTATTATGTCCTTTCGATATGATGTATTTTTGACTGAACATGGGTATGCCCACCTCAGCATGAATTGACTCTCTGTTTTATTTCATTGGTTTTTGGCAGGCTGAAATCTGGTGAAGTCCTCTCTTGTCCTTGCGAAGTTCTTTCTATATGCATAATACATTTCGGCCATCATGTACCCCTTTTGACCTCATATATTAGGGGGCATATGTTATAGCATCATTTTTGACCCTCATGTGATTCATGATTGTCTCTATGGCCTTGGGCACCCATTCCCACAGACTTGAACAAACTTCATAAAAAACAGTGTTAAAAATCCCATACGCGGGTATGCCTAGACTTTTCCGCATGTATACGCGAGTCCACATGTACTTTTCCGCGTATGCCATTAAAATCATTAAAAGATATATTAAAATTCCCTATTTTTGGGTTGGGTTGATGGTTACTCCAGTAGTTCAACCACCCCAGAACGTGGCCAACTGTTTCCAACTGATTGAAACTACTCTGAGGGAGTATAAAATCCCCTCATTTGCATGGCCTAAGGGAGAGATATATTTGATTGATATTATACTCTGTTGGAATCCCAATTCAATTCTGAATTCCCGTGCCTCCTGCACTTTCCCAGATTTTTACAGGAAACCCTTGTTTCCTGGAGATGTTCATCCATTTATATGCCATCTCGAGTGCACAAGTCTTGAAAGTATCTTAGCGAGGCAAGGGCGGGACGGATCCGGACGAAGGTCTATTCGAAGATCATGGAAGGATTCAGGTGATCTCTCCACTCTTTATTTCTGTACATGCTGTTTGTAATAATGAAGAACCATCTTGTTCCTGAACTTATGTGTTAATATCTATTTGCATATGCGAAAAGATTGATTATTAAGCATTCATTATGGTTTATATAATGTTTCACATGGATTACACTAACGTTTAGGAGAAATATATGTTGTACAACTAGGTTTCCATGCATGTTCTTTCTTGTTTTCCAGGTTAAGGAGGAAGAGGCATAAACCCTACAAGCTCCACCATAAGAATTTCTAAAAATACCTCCTGCACCTACCTGACCTAGATTTCCTTTTTATTCCCCATCATAATTAATTTTAATGAACCCATTCTAAGATTCCTTCCATTTATCTTCAATATTTTTCCGAGGGGGTTTATGTTTCCAAAGAGTGCTTGACAGCATTTGAGGTTTTAAGTTTAATCTGGCAAGGATATTAGTTTCAATACCTTTAGTATTCCACTCATCATCTATCCATTTCTCAACCAATATGGTTTCTTATATATTCTCAATAATCTTTTGCCATATTTGAGTATTATCACTAGATTCTCCTCTGAAGATACGATGATTCCTTTCTTTCCAAATACCCCATAATATAAAGACTATGGAAAAACACCATGCTTTATTCAAGACTTCACTTTTAAAACCTCATTTTTGTCATCTAATGATCGTTTCATTTATGTTTGTATTATCTCTATCTGTTTGCATAAATAACCTTGCATTACTATGCCCCATAATCTCTGCTATTTCACAAGTGTTTAGAAGATGTTCTATTGATTGATCTGTTTTCCTACAAATATAAAAAATGGATGGCCTATGCATTCCTCTCTTTTGTAACTGATCCCAGGTTAGAATTTTTCTATGACTTAGAAGCCAGAGGAAATATTCCACTTTTGGCCAATGATTGATTGTCCAGATTTTTCTCCATATCGTCCTTGCAATGTTAGGTATATTATGAGCATGAACATTATATCCCTCATGTATAGTAAACATGCCTTTACTTTGATAGTCCCATCTAAGAATATCACTTCCAGTTGCTGCAAATAATTTTCTTGTTTTCAATTGTTTTTCAAGATTATTGCATTGTATCGTTTCTGGTGCTCCTAGCCAATGAATTTTTTCCTTTGAATTTTTCCATTGACGAATGTGTTTCTAACACTAATAATTATTTATTGTTCTCCTATTAGGGGTGTTTGTGAACATGAATAGTTCCCCTAAGTCAATCTGACTGAAATTTTTTTCTCTTTGTTGCCAAGAATCCTCCCAAAATAGAGTTGTTATGCCTTCCCACACTTCCCAGAAACTATGTTGACGGATAAAATATCTGTTAAATACTGCTAGATTCCAGATATTAGACCCTTTGGGGAAAGTATCAACTTTTAATTTACTTGTTAGCATTCGAGGAATATCATGTTTCCTCTCCCAAATGTGTTTCCAGAGATCTTGTCCTCCTTGAAGCGACCACCACCATAAATTTTCTCCCGTAACTTGATTTAAAGCATAAGGATCTCAAAGGCCCAATCCTACCACATTTTAATTTTATTAGTTTATCCCATGACAGAAGTGCCCATTTCCTAGAATCTTGTGCTCCTTGCCAAAGAAATTTCTTGAATATATTCACCATTTCAGTGAAAATATTTTTTGGAGCCGCCCTCCCTGATAATTGATAAACAAGTAGTGATTGAAGAACTAGTTTGAGCAAAATTACTCTTCCTAGGGCATTCAAAGTTTTGAATGCCCAGTTTTGTAATTTTTTTTGCAAACAAGTAATAAGGTCTTTCCAATATGCAATTCTTAAAGAAAATGTATTTAAAGGAACACCCAAGTATTTCATAGGGAATGTACCAATATTAAAACCCAACTCTCTAGCTAGAAATATCTGTGTAGCATCATTTATATTGAAGAAATAAACATTTGATTTATCAGTATTGACCTGAGTACCTAAAGCTTCCATAAAAACTTTCAGAACATTTAAAATTGCTTTTGCCTCCCACACAGATGTCTGACAAAATAGAATAATATCATCAAAAAATTGTTGATGTGTGAGAGATAGAGTAGGTCCCCATAAGCTTAGACCATGTAACTGTCCTCTCGCTAACTGAGATTTAATTAATATTCCCAATCCTTCAGCAGCTAAAATAAACAAGAATGGCAAGAGGGGATCCCCTTGTCGGAGACCTTTGGAAATATTAAAAGGTTTAGATGGAATTCCATTTAGTAAAATTGAAAAATTAGAAGATGATATGAATTATTGCACCCACTATATCCATCTATTATCAAAACAAAACACTTTGATCACAACTATCAAATAAGGTCAGCTTATACGATCATAAGCTTTCGAGAGGTCCAATTTTAGAAGCATACCTTTCACTTTGAACGTCCTTAATTCCTGGGCAGTAACAATACCATCCAATATCTGTCTACCCTTCATGAACCCTATTTGTTCTAGAGAGATCTGGCTCGGTAGAAGAGGTTTTAGCCTATTAACCATAATTGTAGATAAAATTTTATAAATTACATTACATAAAGCTATAGGCCTAAACACTACAGGAGTGTCCGAATTTTCCTGTTTTGGGATAAGGGTTATGAATGTTGCATTAAGTGTCAGGTAAAAATTTAGATTCCTCCTTGATTCCTCTACCAATTCCCAAATGTCTTGACCCATGAAGTTCCAGGTTTCCTTAAAGAGTTTAGCTGTGAAACCATCCTGTTGAGGGGCCTTGTTTTTAGGCATGTTATTGACTACTTCTTATACCTCTTCCATGCTAATTTCTCTCAATAGGGCTAAGTTTTGATCTCTAGTTACAACTAAAGGAATGTTGCTAGTTATTCTATCAATTTCTATCTGTCTATTCAGATTAGGTTCCATAAGAATATTTTTAAAATGATCAACAATTACCTTTTCCATATATTCATGTTGTAGCATACGATTACCATTTTTATCTTTCAATGAGAAAATTCTATTTTGTTGTCTCCGTTGTATCATTGTTTTGTGAAAAAAAATTGTATTCCTCTCCCCTTCCTTCAACCATTGTACCTTGTATTTTTCCTTCCATAATATCTCTTCTTGCTTCCTACATTATTCTAGGAGACTGAGAGTATTTCCTTCTTCTATAGCAAGGGCCTATGTTCTTCCATTGAGGATCATATTTTGCTGAATATATTTCATTTCTTCTCTAGGTCGGACATGATCCTGATGGATATCCCCAAATTCTATTATGTTCCATTGTTTTATTTATAAATTTAATTGTTTCAATCTAAGATGAAAAGGGTGCATTTTATTCCTTCCTGTAATTTTATTAGTTTCCCACCAATGTTTTTATTTATCCAAAAACCCATGATCTCTCAGACAGAATAATTCAAATATGAAAGGTCTATTATTCGGTCCTTCTTTAATATCTATTTCTATACTTATCGGCCAGTGATCTTATTCAAGTGTTGGTAAAATCGCTGCTTCATAGTAAACATCAAGACTTACTAAAGCTTTCGAGGCTACAAAGCTATCAAACGTTGATGCTATTTTATGTCTTTCGCCACATCTATTATTCCAATTGAAATTTCGATTCACTGTGGAAATGTCTACCAATCTAAGATCTGTGAGCAAGTCCTGAAATAGTTCCATCTCCGGGTCTTCTCTCCTTATTCCTCATTTTTTTCAGACAGATTTAATAACATATTGAAATCCCCTCCTAGGAGCTAATATTTTTCTTGATGCATGTTATTTAAGGTCCTTATACTGTGCAAAAATGCCTTAGTTTCTCCTGTAATTGGAGACTCGTAAACTACCGAAATAAGTATCTTTTTTTTTGTTCCTACTTCCTAAAACAACCTGTTAATATTCTCGGAAGGCCTATCCATCCATCCACTATTATTTTTGTAGGATTCCATAAAATAGCTATTCCTCCTTCCATTCCGCTCAAATCTATAGCCACTACCTCAAATTGGGGTTTGAACGAATGGACAATATTATCAAGTTTCTAACTCGAGACTTTAGATTCTTGGATCAACATTACTTGAGGTTTCTTTGTTTTCATCCTTTCCTTGATATATCTTTTTTTTCATTTACTATTAAGGCCCCTTATATTCCAGGATATAATTTTCATTGGTTAACTTTGGGAATTTGTTGGAATACTGTTGTTAACATTATTATCTTTCCTATATTAATCAACAGTTCTCCAACCAATTATATTGAGTCATGCAATGTCCTTTTTCCTTTTTTCTTAGTTCCTTTTTGTTGTTGATTAGGTCCTTTAGAGGCAATTTTTTCAAAGTTACTTACTTCTTTTTGTGCTTGGGTTGTCAAATAGTGCTCGAATGTTTCATTATAGAGTTTATTATTCTCTTCAAGAATGAATTGATCATCCAGATTCCTCCATTCATGAAATAGATGTTTGAGTACCCTTTCCTCTACACTTAAATCTTCTTTATCTTGTTCTATGTCCATTGGTGTCTGGTCTAAAATACTACTATCTTCTACATCAATGATTTCATGGGGTGATTTTCATTTTTCTGTCTGAGTTTTATGATTTAAAAACCCTTGACCAAGCCTAGGGCTATCTTCCTATACATGCGAAGTTTCCCCTTCCTCTTGCAAAATTTCATAATGATTTGCTGAAGTTTTCTGCACAGGAAAACTCTGAGAACTTGTATGAAATTAGTTATTTCTTTTCTTATTTGTAAGTGTTATAAATCCATTCTCTCTTTCTCGTCCCTAGTCAGAATTTATAGGTTGTCGGTTAGATTTTTGCTCAATAATAGTGAGAGGACATTCTTTATAAAGGTGGCCATACTCATGGAATCTTCGGCATCTAAATGGAATATGTTCATAGCCAAGGAGATCCTACCAGATTTTTCCTTCCTATTCTAATTCGATGGTTTTAGGTAATGATTCAGAGATATTCACATATACACAGATTCGAGAAAAGGAAGTATAATAGCCTCGGTGTGTTTTTTCTGCTATTTTAACAAAACTTCCTAGAGAATTTCTTATTCCTTCCAAAATTTCTGGATCCCAAAAATCTAGGCCAAACAGACGTACCCATACTAGCACTGCAAGAAATTGTTCTTGGTCTGGATTATAGCATTCTTCCCACTGTCTAAGAAAGAGTCCTACATTATTGTAAAAGTATGGCCCACCTTAACAAATTATTTCCTTATCTAATAAGTTAGTAAAAATTATTGTAAAGAATCCTCTAGCCCCAAATTTCAAATCAATATGACCTTTGGGTTGCCATTTTACCTATATACATTTCAATAAATCTTTTTCTATAGGCCAAATACCTATAAAATTACATATAAGAGCATAATACTTCATGTAGCTCCTGTATTCATCCAATTTGTTTCCAGGAATTATGAATCATGGTTTCTTCATGGCTCTCGGCAAGCATTGTCCCTTCGTCTCCGCTTGTCAATCGGCCCCCAATACCGGAATTGTCTTTTGGTGAGAGCTGCCGGATTGATGTTGCGGTCTATTGGATTGTTCCCCTATTGTAGCATTTCGATAGGAGGGAGTGCCCTCCCCCCCCCCATGCTTCCGCCATTCGAGAAAAAGGTGCTATGCAGGCAGTCTTCCTCATAGCACTACTATCGATCTATAGAGATTTTAAAAACCATAATTGTTCGTTGGTTTCTTGAAGCTCGTTCCATTCATTCCTTAATATCATTACGATTGTAAATTGAGTAAGATTAAATATTCATCATCATGCCCAAATACATAACCCAGATCGGGGCGGGGAATTGACCCGATGACTTCACATCAAGGAGTGCATAAACAACCCACCCAATCAGCATTTATTCAAGACCCCGTGAACTTTATTTACTTATTATTATTTTTTTAACATTTTTTGTTTTTTTTTTATTTCAATGTTTTATTTTTTTATTTCTTTTATATTTTCCATTTTTATATATTTATTTATTATTTTTTTTAATTTAATTTTTTCGTGTAGATCTTATGTTGATCCTCGGTTAACAACCTGATCTCATTTTATGTCATTTTGATTGTTGATTTTAAATTTTTCATTGTCATTTTGATTGTTGACTTTAAATTTTTTGTTGTAAAAGATCGTGTCTGCCCACACAATTTGTCAATTTCATGGTTGGTATTTAAGTTTTCATTTCAATGGGTCAAGTTTGTCTATATTGTGTGTCAATTTGATGGTTGCATTTTAAATTTTTGTTTCCATGTGTCAGACTAAGATTTTAAAGTCATCATATTTTTATCATTTAAAAAAGAAACTACTCATGGAATACTAACTCTCATTCAGGTGTTCATTTTTAAAGTTTTTTTAGTCAAAAATTTCCATAATTTCATGGTTGAAAAATTATCAAAATTTTAAGGTTTTCTAGTATTGCAGTATTAGAGCATCAACATTATTTGTCTTAGGTTGTTTTGCATGTTTTTTTGGAGTTTTTTTATAGGAGTTCCCGTTTTGAATTTATTGTTACCGTTTCAAAGTTTTCAATATTTTATTCAGATGATTAAAATTTTTATAGATTTGATTTATTTACTTTGAAGTTGACATGAGTAGATAAAGAAAAGATTTTTTTGAAAAAGATTTATTCTTCCTGTGATTTTGTTGGGCCTTGTAACACTTGAAAAAACACAACATTCTTACCTCAACTTATATGTTCATTTACTCCTATATACCCCTTCACTAGAGTGAGTTAGTAACCAAAGCTCATTTGTTATCAAGAAATTTATTTATTTGATATAATCAAAAATATTGTTGTGCCATACTTGATACTTGGCCTAGATCTATATCTACGAAAGGTATATATACTTGTTTAATATTTTTTTAGCAACTTGGATGTACATATTTGAACTTGGGTATACAAATTTGTGTGATATTTATAAGAGCCCATCCATAACAATCCATTGACCCGAGCCCTCCACACTACTAAAACCAGCAACTACGTATTTGAACTTGGGTATACAAATTTGTGTGGTATTTCTAAGAGCACATCCATAACAATCCATTGAAGCAAGCCCTCCACACTACTAGAACCAGCAAGGAAAATTAACATCCTCTTTTATATACACTTGCGATCTTCATTGCATTTACCCACACATTCTTTTGAAATCGCTTCACCTCCTCTATCTTGCTCCAGTAATTCGCTACAACTATGCTTATACAATTTTAGGCCTACTATAATACAAGGAACTAGAAAAGCCTCTGAGTTCACTGTGAACCAGTTAATTGGATTCTTCTCTGATCATTCGCTACAATTACGCTTATAGAATTGTAGGCCTCAGTGTTGAAAATTGAACACGTCAGAGCCCTTCAAAGGGCCTCTGGCACGTAAGAGAAGTAGATATTGGAATTTACCAATTAAAAAAAAAAAAAATGGATTTTTACAAGTTTAAAAGAAAAATGAATAATATTATAAAATTTCAGTGTTGTAGCCTAGCAGAGCCAGCCACATTTTTTATAATTCTTAAATATAGTAAGTTACTAAGTTAGTAAAGCATAACAGGTTGTTGCAGAAAATTCTTAAGTATAGTAGGTTACTAAGTTAGAATGGTGACTAGACTTAGGTTGTTGTAGAAAATTAGAATTGAAGGAGATTAATGGCAACTTGCAATTGCAAGGGAGATCTTGTTGAGTTTCCAAATTCCATTAACTACAAGTCTGCAAGTCTGCATTGTGCAAATGCCTACCTAATTAGTAACTTTGTAGTGCCAAGTGCCAACTCCAAGCCAAATGGAAATAACCATCATAAATTATGGCATTGGTAGTCTCTAAGTGGGCACGCTCATGCTCAACACTTTAAAGTTAACAGTGATATTTTTTCTGGACTCAGGCAATAGGCTTCAGCGCGAGCGGCGAAGGATATTCTTTTTCATCCTGGAGAAGAATTGCAATGATAGAGCTATTCCTCACTGCTCAAGATAGGAGGCAAGACTCATAACTTAGCAAAATAATATCCATTCTTCAATCGAATGCACAAACAACCAGGTACTTAGTTAGAATCCCTGAATCTTTCTACTAGCCATATTGGTATTTACTGATTTCTTGCATGCCCCACATTGGCTTCAATGTTGTCGAGCTCCTGACCCTGTTCTTTCACCAGCACAACCATGTCAAGGAATATTTGCTTCAATTCTAGCAAATTCCTCTCGATCTATTTGAAAATATCATGTCTCTCTTGAATATCATGGATCACTTCAATAATCTACCCTCTCCCCTACTCCTGAATCACCCTCTGCAACATATTTTAACTTTCCCATATTTCAATAATATGATTTATGGTCTCTTCATCATCTCCCTCACTAGTAACAGTATAGTACCTTCTCTAAACCGTTTCCTTGTACTCATCCATGATATTCTGTCTCAGACTCTGGAATTCCCCCATCAATTTCTCTATAGAATTCCTCAAGCCATTGGTGGTGGCCACTAGAAATGCGCGTTCTATCGGTGGAATTGCGAATAGTAGTTGTTGTTGCCTCACCTCAATTTTAGATTACCACCTTCCACTTTCTCTTTGTTTACATCCTTGAATGTTCTTCCAACACACGAATTTCATAAGGCATTCTACATGGAAAATAAAATTCTTCATGTCCATTAACTGATTTGTAATAATTTAAACATGTTGTGAATCATAGATGGTGTTTTACCTTTTATTGTGTCAATGAAAGTATAGTAGTATGTCGGTTACTGCCTAATAGTTCATGATGTGATATTCTATCGTTTCTTGAACTGTCATTGAGTCAAATATAATTTAAACTTTGTCTGTTTACTAGAAATTGTGTTTGTGTTTTTATGTATATATGTGTGTGTGTGTGTGTGTGTTTGTATTTATTTATTTATATTTATTTTTATCTTAATTGTGAAAATATTTAATTATTTTCCTTGATAAATATAGAATTAAAATAGATCTATGTTAATTTTTATTAAAAATATTTTTTAAAGATAGATAATGTATTAGTGTATATTAATATCAATATCTAAGACATGATAATTATTATAACTTATTTATTATATATTAACATCCAAATAATAATAATTTATTTGTTTTTCAAATTTATAGCTTTCAATTATAACACATTTATTTACATCTCATTTCTATATTTGTTTGAATAGGTATCTGTGTTTATTGGAAAATATTTTCCACTATTTTTATTATAATGTTTCAAATAAATGATATTATTAATTGTAATTGTTAAAAAAAAATTATAATTACATTTACTAAATTATTTTCCTTTCATAAATATGGATTTATATAGTGACCACCTAAATATTATAGGGAAAATAGAGAAGACTTGATGCAAAAAAGCTGAAATCGGACCTTTATAAGGAGAGATGGTCACTGTAGTTGCGACCCTGTCAGCGTTTTCCTAGTCAAACCCTGCTCTTTGGCTCCATGTGGTCCACTTATATATTCCTCGGAGATTTATTTATCAAATTCGTGGAATTCGATAAATAACTTTATCCACAACCCTTGCAATTTTATCTAAATCTCTCGGCTTTATATTATACCGCCAACCTTATAACCAATGTTTAAATCTTTGAACCTTTGTATTAACGCTGACACTTTTTTTTAACCAATTTACTGTGTAATACAACCTCGCACCGAGCCCCATATCTACGATCGATGGCCCAATCAACTGCACACACCGTACCAGTTATCTTTCACGCATATTTATCTAACGACCACTGTCGGATGGCCCTCTCCCAAATCAACGACTCGTACGCATATCGCTCGGCATCCTGGTACGAACGTTAACGCGTGATGGCGCGCTTTGAGCGGCGGTTTTCATGGGTCTTCCCTTGCCACGCGTCGACGACTCTATGGAATCGCTCTGATTCTAGGAATACCACTCAACCCACAAAATCGGTGCGATATGGGCAATCCGCCTCTGTAAATCCACTCGTGGTTTTGTACATTGAATTACCAAGGTTTGTATGGGGTTACGTTATTCCCTTTGGTTCTTTAACTCGCATCTAATCCTCGGGTCAGGTTTCAAAAGCAACAACTCGGTCTCGGGAGGTTTTCTATTTACACTGTGTTCACGACCACGGATCCTCTACACAGGCCTCGCCTGCACGGTTCAAGTCGTAGGGTTGTTCAGGTAAAAATTGAGAAAACAATAGACAGAGATAGGTGGAATTTATTCAGTAGTTCAATTTTACATGCACAGGGCTCAATCACCTCACAATCAAACAATTTCTTCACGATCAAGGACTCAAAATGACTATAAGGCAATGCGCACTGAAATTATTCAATTGGAAGCAATTGTGAACACACAAATTTGATTGCATAAATCTCCCCCCTCTTATTCTCTACTCTCCCCCTATACATCTGAGGGATTACATTTATATACATGAACACTTTTCTGTTCGGTTCCTCGGTGAGGAACGTTTTAGAAAACCAATAGCCTAATTACAATTTATTCAAATAATTGAAATATGACAGATGGGCTAACTATTCAAATTATACTAACTCTAACTGATCTAAATAATACAGTCAGCTGAGGTATTGACACCTAGCTATTGGAATTCAAATGTTTTCAAAGCCCTCCTAGCCACAACATGTGGACAAAACCTCCTACATTGTTGGCTAGTGTCTAATGCCCCTGCATCAGACTCCTGAGGGCAATTTTCTTCATGGGCTCATGTCCATGAGCTCTTCCACTGATATGCCTATCTTCTGCAACATCCCTTCAGTCATCCAAGTGGCATCTTCCTCTGGCTTTTCATTCCATTTGATCAAGTACTAAAAGTACTCTTGTCCTCCGGTCCTTCTGAATGTTCTTTTATCCAATATCTTCTCTGGGTGCAATGGTTGCGCTAGAGGTAGCTGTTATTTCCACTCAATATGTTCCTTGTCTGCTGACCTTTCTTCTGCACCATCATCTTCAAACTTGTACAAATCTGCAACATCAAAAATGGGAGATATTCCAACATCAGGTGGCAATTCAATCTCATAAGAATTTGCAGAAAACTTTCTAAGTATCTTGCATGGCCCAATCTTTTTGAACTTCAAATTGTTGTACTGCTTCTTTGGAAACCTCTCTTTTCTCAATTGGGCCAAAACCAGGTCACCTACTTCAAAATGAACTTCTTTTCTGCTCAAGTCTACTCCGCTTTTGTAACTGATGCTGCTACCTTGTAGTTGCTATTTCACTTGTTCATGTATGGCCTGGATCTCTGAAGCAAATTCCTCACCATCAACACTTCTCATCTCTACCTTTCCGAGATTTCTCAACTCTGATATTCCTCTTGGGTGCATTCCATAAACAATATGGAATGGAATCTGCCCTGTGCTTTTTTTTGGTGAGTCATTATATGCATATTATGCCTAGGGAAAAATATGATCCCACTGCTTGGGATGCTCTCCTGCAAGACTTCTCAACAAATTTCCCAGACTCCTATTCACTACCTCAATTTGTCCATCAGTTTGGGGATGATAAGCTGAGCTGAAAATCAGTTTGGTACCAAGTTTCTTCCACAGTGTCCTCCAAAAATTACCCACAAATATAGTGTCTCTGTCTGAAACAATACTCTTGGGCAACCCATGCAATCTAACAACTTCCTTGAAAAACAAGTTAGCAACATGGGTTGCATCACTAGTTTTATAGCATGGAATAAAATTTGCCATTTTGGAGAATCTGTCCACCAGAAAAAAAACTGCATCATTCCCTCTCTGAGTCTTGGGCAATCCTAGAACAAAATACATACTCACCATGTCCCAAGGCCTATCTGGAATAGGCAAGGGAGTGCACAATCCTGCATTCTGGCTCCTTCCTTTAGAATACTGACATATTTTTCAATTATTTACAAACTTGTCCACTTCTTCTCTCATCTTGGCCCAGTAATAGAAGTGACCCAGCTGCTCATAAGTCTTATCAGTACCAAAGTGTCCATCAAGTCCACCACTATGCTTCTCTTTGATCAAATTTTCTCTCATGGAACATCTTGGTACACACAGTTGGCTCCTTCTGAATAGAAAGTCCTCCTGCAAGAAATAATCTAGCCACTGGCTGCTATCTGTTAAAACAGGGTTACTAAATGCCTCAAATGCTTCCTTAAACTCTGGATCTATTTTATACAATTCTTTGATAAAATCAAATACTATAACTTCAAAATTTGTTTCTTGAACAAGCATGTGCTTCCTACTCAAAGCATCAGCTACTTTATTGTCTTGACCACTTATATGTTTCAAAACAAAATTGAAACCTTGGAGATACTCAACCCATTTAGCATGCTTATGTTTCAACTTGGGCTACTGTGCAATATACTGCAAAGCATGATTGTCAGAATACAATACAAATTCCCTGGACATCAAGTAATGTCTCCACTACTTCAGTGCCTGAACAATTGCATAGAATTCCTTCTCATAAGAGGAATAATTTCTTCTGGTGTCATTCAAATTTTCAATGAAATATGCCACAGACCTATCATCCTGACTCAGCACAGCTCCAATGGCCTCTCCACTGGCATCACACTTTACTTGAAATGGTTTAGTAAAATCCAGAAGAATCAAAACAGGCTTCTTAGTTATATTTTGTTTCAAAACTTTAAAGTTTCTTTCTACTTCCACAGTCCACTTAAATGGTTGTTTTCTCTTCTTTATTGTCTCAATTATGGGTGCATTAATATTACTGATGTTTCTTATAAACTTTCTGTAAAATCTAGCAAGTCCATGGAAACTTCTTACCTCAAAGACATTTCTAGGTGAAGGCCACTCCACAATTGCCTTAACCTTTTTTGGGTCCATCTTCAATCATTCTGCAGAAACAAAAAAACCCAAATACACCAACTCTTCCTTCATGAATGATCATTTATTTAAATTTATTAGTAGTTTCTCTTGGTGCAGCTTGTTCAAGACATGATTAAGATGCCTTAAATGTTCTTCTTTAGTTCTGGTGAAAACTAGTATATCATCTAGATACACTATCACAAATTTCCCAATGAATTCCTTCAATACTTCATTCATAAGTCTCATGAAGGTTCTAGGTTCATTTGAAAACCCAAAATGCATTACCATCCATTCATACAGTCCTTCATTTGTTTTAAAGGCATTTTTCCACTCATCACCTTCTCTTATTCTAATCTGATGGTATCCACTCTTTAAATCTATCTTTGAGAAATATTTAGCACCACACAAACAGTCCATCAAATCCTCGACTCTGGGCAAATGGAATCTGTACCTAATTGTGATCTTATTGATTGCTCTGGAATCAATACACATCCTCCAGCCTCCATCTTTCTTCGGGCTCAATACTGCTGGTACTGCACATAGACTCAAACTTTCCCTGATCAGCCCCTTGTCCACCAACTCCTGTACTTGTCTCCTGATTTCCTCATTTTCCTTGGTAGTCATTCTGTAGGCTGCCTTATTTGGCATATTTGAACCAAGGATAAAATCTATCTGATGGCTGATCTTCCTCACAGGTGGTAGCTCATTAGGTAAATCATCCACAACAATGTCACAATAATTGTCTAACATCTCTTGGATTTCTACTGGCAAATCAGAAATTTTTGTAGAAGTAGGAACTACCTTAGGTTTGCAAACCAAAGAAAAGATTACCTCTTTTTCTTCTATCTGCTGCATATATTCCTTCCCGCTCAGCAACAAAGTCTTTGGATCAATCTCTCTGCTGGATGGCTCTCCTTCTCCCATGGGTATCAATGTATGGTGTACCCCATCTTTGAAGAACTTGTAAGTGTTATTTTTGCCATCATGCACTACTGCTCTGTCAAACTGCCAAGGTCTACCCAGCAGTATATGACACACATCCATGGGCATTACATCACACAGGACCTTATCTTTATATTTTCCCATTTGCAGCTCTATCTCACACTGTTCTTTTACAACCAGCTGGTGCCCTTTATGCAGCCAGGACACCCTGTAGGGAGTTGGATGCTCCCTTGTCTTCAACTTCAGCTTCTCTATTACCTTAGTGGAAACCAGATTGTTTGTGCTGCCACTATCAATGAACATCTGGTAGCATTTCCCTTGGACTTTGCATATGCTCCTAAACAAAGTATTCCTTTGTGCAGGCTCAATGACCTCTTTGGCTTTCTTCAACAGGACCTTATTTATCACCAATGATTCTCCCCTCTCTGGACTAGCACCCACATTCTCCAGCCTGGGAAACAACAGCATTCCTTGGACTAGCACCCACATTCTCTGCACATTCATAGTGCTTATGTCCCACTTTCTGACATCTATAGCACCTCAACTCTCTACCTCTGCCTCTGTCTCTGCCTCCTCTTCCTTTTCCTCTGTAAGAACCCCTTCTGCCCCTTGCATCATCCTCTACAGATTCATTCTGAGGTGAGCTACTGTTAGCTCCATCCATGGGTGTAGTAGGCTTTCCTCTACCACCCTGACTTCCCTTCCCATGGAAAGTACCTCTCTTCTTGGCAGACTGTTTCCTTAGGAGTTCCTCCTCTGCTTTCAAAGCCATCTGATAGGCCTCTTCTACTATCTTAGGAGACAGGAGACCAATCTCATCCTGGATATCCAGCTTGAGACCATTCACATATCTGGCAGTCTTCTCTGGTGTGTCTTGAAATGGCCCAGCTCTTATGCTTATTCTATAGAATTCCTCTGTGTATTCTTTTACTATCAGCAGCCTCTGTCTCAGGTTCTGCATTTTCTTATACAATGTCAGCTGATAATCACTAGGAAAGAATTTACCTTTTAATTTAGCCATCATTCTGGTCTAGCTGTTGATAGTTTTCTTTCCAACTCTCCTCCTCTCTGCCTGCACTCCATCCCACCAAAGTGTAGCATGTCCTTTCATATTTTTCACTGCAAACTTGACCTTCTAAACTTTTCTTATTTCTTCATAATCGAAGCATTTATTCATTTCATTTATCCAATCCACCAGTTCCTCTGGATTCATTCCCCCTGCATAAATCGACACTTCAATTCTGGGCTTAACTGTAGACCCTAGAATAGTTCTGAGGAGCCTCATGTCAAGAGGAATCTCAACATTTTCTTCAGCTTCTTTTGTTCCAAGTTCGTTGATGTCTTCAGGATCTCTGGGCTATCTTCACTCCATGGCATCCATTCTGGCTTCGACCCTCTGCAACATCCCCAACACCTCTACGTTGGCCACGTGTCTCCTTTTTCCAGCACCTCTACCAACTCGGATTTCCATGTCAGCTTTCTGCGAAAACAACTATGAAACAATGGCTCTAATACCACAAATGACGCAACAAAGATGAAATCGGACCCTTCTAAGGAGAGATGGTCACTGTAGTCGTGACCCTGTCAGCGTTTTCCTAGTCAAACCCCACTCTTTGGCTCCACGTGGTCCACTTATATATTCCTCGAAGATCTATTTATCAAATTCTTGGAATTTGATAAATAACTTTATCCACAACCCTTGCAATTTTATTTAAATATCTCGGCTTTATATTATACCGCCAACCTTATAACCAATGTTTAAATCTTCGAAAGTTTCTATTAACGTCGACACTTTGTTTTAACCAATTTACTATGTAATACAACCTCGCACCGGGCCCTACCTCTACGATCGATGGCCCAATAAACCGCACACACCATACTAGTTATCTTTTGTGCGTCTTTATCCAATGACCACCATCCGATGGCCCTCTCCAAAATCAACGGCTCATACGCATATCGCTCGACATCCTGGTACGAACATTAATGTGCGATGGCGCACTTTGAGCGGCGGTTTTCGTGGGTCCGCCCTTGCCATGCATCGACGACTCTATGGAATCGCTCTGATTCTGGGAATACCACTCAACCCGCAAAAATGGTGCGATATGGGCAATCTGCCTCCACAAATCCGCTCGTGGTTTTGTACAGTGAATTAACAAGGTTTGTCCGGGGTTACGTTATTCCTTTTGGTTCTTTAACTCGCGTCTAATCCTCGGGTTAGGTTTCGAAAGAAAAAACTTGGTCTTGGGAGGTTTTCTATTTAGACTGTGTTCACGACCGGGGATCCTCTACACAAGCCTCGCCTGTGCCGTTCAATTCGCAGGGTTGTTCGGGTAAAAATTGAGAAAGCAATAGACAGAGATAGGTGGAATTTATTCAGTAGTTCAATTTTACAGGCACAGGGCTCAATCACCTCGCAATCAAACAATTTCTTCATAATCAAGGACTCAAAACGACTATAAGGCAATGGGCACTGAAATTATTAAATTGGAAGCAATTGTGAACACACAAATTTGATTGCAGAAATCACCCCCCTCTTCTTCTCTACTCTCCCCCTATACATCCGAGGGATTACATTTATATACATGAACACTTGTCTGTTCGGTTCCTCGGTGAGGACCATTTTAGAAAACCAATAGCCTAATTACAATTTATTCAAATAATTGAAATATGATAGATGGGCTAACTATTCAACTTCAACTAACTCTAACTGATCTAAATAATACAGTTAGCTGAGATATTGACACCTAGCTGTTGCAATTCAAATGTTTTCAAATCCCTCCTAGCCACAACATGTGGACAAAACCTCCTACATTGTTAGGTAGTGTCTAATGCCCCTGCATCAAGACTACTCAAATTGGTAAATGAAAATCATGCCTCCTAGGAGGTATTTGTCTCCATCCAACAACTTTTACAATATGAATCATCTCTTGCAATATCAAGAGCCTCAATTCCAGCCAAAAAAACCAAAACATATGTTTGCTAGACTATCCTAATTTTTAAATATTTTATGTATAATATATTTTTTCAATTACAAGTTAAAGTTAGCTTCTTATAAACCACTCATTTATTGAAGTGGGTTTTTTTTATCACAAATTTTTCATATTTGATGATGATTATTAATGTCCACTAAGACCAATATGGTCTATCAAACCTTAAGAAAGTACTAAGTTAATTGATATTCTTCAATATATTATTTCTATGACTGAAAAGAATGGAGAGAAGGGTTCCTAGATACCATAGGTTTTCTGACTTAACAAGTCAAGAAGGTTGGTAGTGTGTAGATATTATGAAAATTAAAATGGATGCGAGTAAGAGCTAGGCAATACAAGAGAAAGTGATTTTCATCTTCAACCCTCTTATTATCACAAATGCGACTAACTCATTTGTACCAAGGTGTTTTGGGAATAGACTAACGCTTGGTTTCACTTTGGAGTTCATGAGAATTAGTAGTTATCTTGGAATTGTTCATTTTCTTCTTAGCATTGGTTAAGGCATAAAGATAACTCTGGTTTTCAAAATTGGGGTTGATCACCTCCGTATAATACCTTAGCTTCCTTTTTCCCTCTAACTCATCATCATGTGACTTATCCTTAAATTTGGAAGTAATACTATTTTTAATATTATCCATATTCTTCAAGATGATTTCCTCCTTTACTCCTCAATGGTCTAGCTAATATTGGGCATCCTTATGTTAGGCTCGCTTGAGCCTAATGTGGGGGTTTTGGCTAGAGTTAGAAGAAATGTTAGGATAACCTTGGATTCCATGTTTTAAATCTTCTTCGTATACATGAGATATATAGTCATAGTCATTATTTCAATGGGGGGAATTCCAACTTGGATTAAGAGGATAGGGAAAATAGTATTTCATTTAATCTTTAAGTTGTAGGTTATAAAATACTTTTGGATCAACTCAATATTCCTCCATGATTCTCTAGATATACTACAACCCCAAATTTCACATCCATATAAAATGATAGGAGTGACGAGATTCCCAAAGAGGAACTTGTTTTTACTCCATGCTAGAAGATTTGTCAAATTACAATTATTTTCAATTCCATAATAATATTTCCAACCTCCAATTATCCTTTTCTTAATGTTACAATTCCAACTGAAGTGATGATGACTATAGATTCTCATATATTTGTATGAAGGAACTTTATCCAAGTAGTGACTATCATAAATGAAGTTATCATACTTGGTCCTTTTGGATTTAATTATCACGACTCTTAGTCTTCTCAGTATTAAAAATCATATCCATTTGAGAGTAGTAATCTTGGAGGATTCTAATTTTCTTGTCGAGATCGTCATGGGTCCTAGCTAAAAAAATGATATCGTCACCGTAAAGGAGCTTTTCCATGGAGGGTCCTTCATCAAAGGGGTATTCAAATTTTTGTATTTTTGATGATTTATGTTGAGCTCAGTGTAGTATTAAGAACATAGTTATAATTGATCCACCAATATTTCAATTATGTTTTCTTTTGTGTGTTCTTTACCAATATAGTCATAATTGATTCACCAATATTTAAATTTGTGTGTTTTCTTTGGAATTGATATTTACGATTTTCTTACACATAATTGACTAAGGATAAGGGATAGTAGTTTTACCCACATGGGGAAGCCTTGGAACTTAAATTGATGTACTGATAAAAAGAAGCAATCAAGTGCTTGAACATTTATGTGAAGTGGTGAGTCAAATTGAGAAGGAGTAAAGTATACTTGAAGTATTTATGTCTCCCTTTCAATTGTCAAACTGAAAAGGAGTTGATGACAATAATATGTAAATTTGAACTTAGATCAGGATTAAGTACAATTAAAAAAAAACTCACTGTGTAAAAATTCCAATTAAAAACAAGTAAATCCAGCAAAGTATATGTGCATCTTCAACAAAGTATATGTGCATCTTCTCTATAATATATACAGTAACGAATTTAAGTTAGGGAATATTATGGTTTAACTTCATGAATTCTCCAAATGAAGCTATGTCTTAAATGTGCGTTATTAATTTAATTAATAAGTATTGAAAACTCCTTTTTCTTTATGATCAAGCTCTTATGAAGGACAAAAAGATTATTTTATATTTGGTAATTGTCTTTAATTCCTAATAGAATTTAGTTGGTCATGACAATATATGAAATGCAATAACAGATTGGATAAATTTTAGGTGTGAAAAACAAGCTTAGCTTTCCCTTTTTCCTCTTTTCGGGACATGAAGATCAATGTTAGTTTTAATTTCAATGATCAATAGACCTTTGTGTGTGAGATATATTTGTTGCTTTTCATTTTATTAGTTTTCATATGATGTTTGTTGTCTACTGCATTGATTTCAAAGAATCCATGTGTTTTTATATTAATCTGTTTTTTTATATTTCTTAAGTTGTTGATTTTTTATTATTTACAGGTATAAAATGCCACCTGTTGGTCACCCAAAAAAGGATCTGAAACAACGTTCACTTTCCGATGCATTAAGTATCTCTCAATGCTCTAATCAACTACAAATTTCTAGAAATGAAGTGTATGATCATGTAGATGAGGACCATGAATCAGATAGTGCAAAACTTCTTCAAGAGGAACCGACATCCAAGATGTACAAAAGAACATTCAAGTCCAAATGGAAGATGAGATTTCCATGGGCTTATGCTGTAAAATATTGTAATGGTGTTGAAAGGATAAAATGTTCATGGTGTGTAAAATTTCAAAGGGAAACTCCATTTTCTAAAGATGGAAGCACAACTATTCAAGTTAGTGCTTTAAACATCCATCCAACATCAGAGGCTCATAAATTTTCTTTGCAAATTTTAGAGGGAGAAAGAAAATAGAGTACTCTTCCAATTACAAAACATGTAGAGCTAATGGTTGATGCTCAGAAAGAGAGAATTATATTAGTTATTGAGAACATGTATTTTGTTGCAATACATGATTTACCTTTGGAAATATATAAGTTAATTTGTGACTTGAATAGGTATAAAAACACTCCTCACACCTTTAACAGATGAATACTCAGCATATACAAATACAACATCCGGAAAATAATTTTTAGAAGCTGCTAAGGAGGTATATTGGAGAAAATTAAAAGATGAGATTTTACAAAGCCCATATTACTCACTTTTAGCTAATGAAAGCACTGATCGGACTATGGTGCAACATTTGATTGTTTATATTACATATTTGAAAAATGAAGGAAGAGGTTCATGTGCTACAAAACTCATACATTTGCTACATATTAAGGATGGAACATCACAATCTATGCATCAAGTTGTGACATCTCTTTTACCAGACATGAATCTATCCATGACAAAGTTAGTTGGATTTGGATCTGATGGAGCATCATCCATGAGGGGTATTTGTGAAGGTTTATCTACTAAGATTTTTTTACCTGCCCCTCATTTATTAGATATCCATTGTATCGCTCATCGAGAAGCATTAGCAGAAAACGATGCTTCATCATATTTTGAAGAGTTGCAAGCTATTGATAAGTTTTCAAACAAGATCTATTCATAGTTAGGGAAATCTACTAAAATACATGGAGAATTGAAAGAGCTAATGGAGTCATTTCGAATCACAAGGATAGAAGTGTTACAGATTCATCATATTAGATGGATTTATAGATGAAAATTCATGGAAAGACTCGTTAAGTTCATGCCTACTCTGTTAAGAGACTAGGAGTTAGTGGAGAAAAAAATGTATGAGATGGCTACAATATTTCAAGTTCAATTTTGCATCCACTTACTTGCAGATGTGATTATTGAGTTAAAGAAGCTGAATCAAAAGTTTCTAGAGGATCATCTTGACATTAAATCTATTGGAACGACTTTGGATATCACTATCAGCTTGTTTCATAAGAAATTTACAAGAGGCACATTTGGGGCAGGTGCAATGCACACATCATCTTTTTTAAGTAAAACACAATAAGGAACTCTTGAGTTTGCATATTGCACAGGTATATTACATGTACATAAATTGAGGTTTGAGAGTTTTCTAAAGTCACAAAGATCAGAGACACTAGATGACTGCATTATGTTGGGAAAAGGTTTTGTAATGAAGGTGATTGACTCTCTAAATGTAAGGTTCACAGATTTTCCTATTTGTAATGCAGCTAAGTTTTTTAGTCCTCGTAATTAATATCAGGATATAGATGATAGAGACTCTCAAATAGGAAGATGGTTGACATGTTTATGTGGAAAATTTAGTGTTGGAGGCTTGCTTGTTGTGAACAACATTAAATGTATGGGTGAAATGAATGAATTTGTATGTACTATTTATAAATCTTACCCAAAAAAACATATGTTTGGAGTATGGGATTTATGTGGAGGTGAAATTGAATGGTTTGACATATTTCCATGTTTAATGCAGCTATGGCAAGAAATTTTTGTTATTCTGGCTAGTACAACAGTATGTGAAAGAGGCTTTTCAAAATTAAATCGAATTAAAAATGATGATAGATCAAAACTTTCTTTAAAAACATTGGATATGTTAATTTTTCTCTCTCTCAGTGCACCTCATGCTCTAAATGAGGTAGATTGGAATGCTATTTATGATGAATGGAAGGAGATGAAAACTCAAAAATCTCTTCCACTATGGGAATAGATTGAAAGAACTTGTAAGTTTTAGTGTTTATTACCATCAGTGTAAGTGAGTTTTTTTAGTTTTATGCCATTTGACTTTTACTTTCTATTTTATAATATCTTTCAAGTTTTTATGTTTTTTTATTAACATATTGAATTTAATAATTGCAATATATCACACAAGAGTTAAGCTAGATGACCACATCTGTCAAATTTTTATAACTAGAAGAAAAAGCTACCTTGGATCAATTTTGTGGCTAATTCAAGGGACTATTGTTCCAATTATTTGAGATGTGCAATTATTGGAATTCTCAGCATTCCAAAAGAGTTTTAATAGACAATAGAACAATGATTTGGTCAAATCTGAAATTTATAAGCTAGAACTCCATTGATACCTCTTCTATAAGCTAGAATTTATTTTTAATTTTATAAATAAGACCTTTCATATATTTTTAATATAAGTATTTATGTTTTGTCAAATTTTTTTCTTATTTCGATTTCAATAAGATGAAGTGATTTCTATATGTTTATTTTGGTTCCTATTTTAAATTCATAAGAGTGACAAAATATTATGGGATGTGATTATATTTTAGAAATATTTTCGAGCTAAAATGGCCCATTAGGGCTTTGGATAAGCTCAAGTTATCTTGATATTGATTCTCCAAATTTTCCTCCACTTTTGGAGTCTCCTTTTATCCCCACCAATGTTGGGGTGCAATATCTTTTGAAAGTGAATCAGCAACATCTGCCATGGATCAACAACAACATGTGACCTCCTTCTCCACTACAGGTTACACCAACAATAACCAAGGTTTTGGGATGCCCCCTAATCAGGTTCAACAAACCTGGGTTCCATTTCTTCTGACATGCCATATTTCACATTTATACAAAATATGCTAATGGGTATGAAAGCCAAGTGTGAGGCCTAATCTATGGGTATTCAACTGTACAATCTCTCTACCACATTGAATAAGAGATATAGTCAATATGACATTGTTTTTCTTGCTCTGGACCTCAATTATGGAAACTCTTCTCCAATTTTTTTGTTTGGGAAATCAAATATGAGGAGAAGCTTTCTTCCCAAAGTAAAACCATATGGTATATTCCATTCAACCACAAGAAAAATCTAGAATTTCACATCTATTATGAATGGTGAAGGTCGAAATCTAAAAATTTCCCAAATCAATATAAAAAAAGTTCTTGTGTTACCTTTCAAAATGACACTTGATCCTATACAACATCATGCACTTTACTTCAAAATTCATATTTAAAGTCTGCCAAGAAATTCTTGTAAAATTTCAAATATTTATGTTGTTTTAAACCATTATCTTTCAAACATTCATGTCTTGGATGCTAGAAATGAGAAAAATAATTTGGTATGAAACCAACTGGTGAATAATTTCCAGGAAAATGACCACTCCCAAGACATGATTTAGAAGTGGAACATATGTACTATGAAGCATAGAAAGATATCCTTGATGCATTGTCAATGTTTTGCTAGGGTTATTTTTGGAGAAAATGACTCCTTATTCTTAGAATGGTGATCTTCAATACAAGTAAATGCCAAAGAAGAGAGATCACTGTGTGACATAACCTTATTAACAAAATTGAACAAGGAATGATGATTTATAATGGCATACTAAGTTGTCAGTGATTTTGACTATTTTTCTTGAACATTTAAAAATGTTAAATGCCAAACTTACAACATCATGGTTTGGCATCATGAGCTTGAATAATTGTCCACCATGCTCATAATTTCATTGTTGTATTCATATTTGTAAATAACGTTTCAAATAATAAAAAAATTCTATAAGAAAAATCAAGAAATGCTGGCATTGCCAATGAGAGATTTAAGAAATGCAAGATGGAGCTTCCTTCACTGTTATATAAGTAACGGTCTTTTATTAACATAAAGATTGACTGTTTTCTCTTTATGAAAATGAAATGTAAAAATAATATATTGTGGTCAATTGAAATGCTTTTTTTTTAAAGCTTTTCATCATGGAACGGCTACATAAATATATGCCCTTCTAACTGAAATTCAGATCTGCCCTTCAAATTTGATCACTCGTAGGCCTACTATAATACATGGCAGTAACAAAGCCTCTAAGTTTACTGCGAACCAGTTAATTGGATTATGTGAAAAGCATGTCTGAACGAAGCCTTTGAGATTACTGCAAACTAGTTAATTGGATTCTGTGAAAGGCATGTCTGAACGATCAACAGGGTATATAGTGAATTGGGTTAGAGCGATTTCCAAATTAAACCTAGCATTGGCATCGATTGTAACCTATGATATTTTCATGGGTCTGGGATTTATCATATCCAGTTTGACGGATATATTCGATTTGGTTGCGAAGACACATATTTTGCAGGCCCTCTTCCATGCAATAGAGAGATTAAATGAGCATGTCCTCCCTGCACTGTAGTTTCTCCACGTATTTCTTCCCCTGCTTATGGGATTCACACTACTTCCAGGTCGGATTACTATCAATATCAATGTTAATAGCAACCTCTCCACATCTGATCCAAAAATCATGAGTAGTACTTTGTCCCGCAGGTGCAAGATGATCAGATCTCTGCCCAAAGTGAAGTATGGGTGTTTAATAAAATCAGATTATTCATCTCCATTTTCCATCTTTTTGGGGTGTATTGGGGAGGAGAATGAAGTCCACATTCTTCCCAACTGCAGACACTATTTTCACGTTTCTTGCATTGATTGGTGGCTTCTTCTATGTACTGTCAATAACTCCTCATGCCCTTTGTGTAGAGCCACTGTAATTCACCTCCACACATTACAACCAAAATGCAAATCGTGACATTACAAATTCAAGTCAATAGCAAACCTAAATCCATAGTTTGCTACTTACTTACTGTACTCACAATATGTATGTACTTTCTCTACTCACACTTTTCAATGAATAGTCTTGGTTGGATGAATGCTTCTGCCAATACATACCTCCTCGGTTTTGTTCCCTGTATGAAACATTATATTCCCTCTATAGAGATACAACCGTAATGGTCTGTTAATCTAATTAGCCAACCATCCATGATTATTTTTATTATTTCACTTTGTAACAAAAACGTATTATTTCTTTTTGTAACATAAATGTAACTTAAAAGGTGTAACTCTTAATTCTCATTATAGATGTACGAAGTTAACTCTAATTTTAATTTTTTATTATTTCTCTTTGTAATAAAAAATGTAACGGAAATGATGTAACTCTTACCTCTCACCATTCTAATAAAATTGATATGTATGCCAGAGAAAATTCTAATAAAAAACCATTGTATTTTTGGAAAATGGAAAATTTGATTTTTTTTTTCTTAAAATATTTATTTAATATGGAAAATCTCTATCATAACTCTACAATAATTTTACTTTTTTTAATTAATGGTAAAATTAAAATCATATTGAAATTTATTTCTAAGACATAATAATACAACATATTTAAAAGGATATTTTTTGACTATATATATCATCCTTGTTTCATTTCCTTAATTCCAAAGATATGAAGACCAAAACTCAATTTCTAAAACATATGAGAGAAATAAATCCCCCAAAATAGTGTAATAACATAAAACATACCTCTATCCTCCCAAAAGAGTGCAATAACATAAAACATACCTCTATACTCCCCAAAAAGCATAATAACCTAAAAATATTACTTGCATCAATCAATATTTATTTAGTTACATTTCCACAATGAGTAATACTTTCTTCATTAGGATTTTCCTCATTTTCTTGGTTAGGAGAAGCTTTTAGATTAAGTATTTATAAAATGTTGTTGCAAGTAGATTTATCCATGTAGGGAGAATTTTGTTGAAGTTGGTCCACGCAATGGAATTACATATATATCATAATAATCATTTTACATATTTTTATCATTTTAAGTAATATATATTAAAATTTTTAATTTAAGAAACAAAATTATGTAACATGTGTAGTTAGATCACAGTTATAACTTACTTCTGTAAAAATAAAAAAAAATTAATTAAATGACATTAGTGATTTTAGGTAATTTAATACACATTGATATCTAAAATTCTCAATTTTATTATTTACATTGCCATGTGGTCTATGTTTTGAAGTTTCACACATACATAATATGGGCATTATGTAAGGCTCTATGATTCATGTTGTCTATACTATGTGAACATTGTTATATGTTGAACACTTATTAAATTATATTTCGTATTCCAAAGTTCAATGGAAGCTTCTCAAATCACCAATCTAATTGTATGCCAAGACATTTGTGCTCCATCTAGCCGTTGGATTTCATCGCTCAATCGGATGATGGGCAGCTTGCCGAGGACAGTTAGGGAAACTACCCCATCCCTCCATAGATCTAGCATTCATCCTGTTCATTTCTGAGCCCAAGGGTTTCGTCTGCAACACCCTCTAGGTTATGGTTTTTTGTCCATGGAAATTTTATCAGTCAAATTATTTTTTCACGATACCTTTCCCTGAGGTGTATGTTTGTGTATCACTCCTACTTGTTTTCCTCCACATTTTTCTGCAAGGCTTCAAAGTGGTGTAATTTTGCTTCTAGATATTGATTCTGCTTCATGGCGACAAGTAATTCCTTATGCTTACACTAAATTTTATTCATTTTTATTGTTGGGTTCTCGTAATTAAATTTATGGTGGTTCAACTCCACCACTGGTGTGCACAGGGGCTCACATATTACAATGAATTTTCCTTCAGGATCAGCTAAGCCAAGCCCAAAAATTATCTTTTGTTTTAGGTTAAATAATTATGGCTTTTTGTAAAATACTCTCCTCATTTTCTATCTTCTTGTTTCTGTACTCAGGTAAACTGGCACTATTCATGAGCTTTCTCTACTCTTTTTCCTCATGCCTCATTGTGATCAAAATGATATCCACTTTTAATTCTCTAGGTCCAATCATGGTTCTTAAAAATGGCTTTGTGGACATTCAATAGTTTTGTCACTTGTCACATACAAGGGTTGGGCATATAAGTTATAACAATGAAGACATTACATATTTATCTCTTTTTATTATTGAATAGGACAAAGGAGCTTAGGGTTTTCTATAAATTGAATTTCTTTTCAAGTACCTTTTTATATTATGGCCTGAAATCAAGGCTTACAAACTTTTACAGTTATTTTCTGAGCGATCGTTGGCTCTCAATGAATTATCTATTTTAATTGTACGAATATATGTTACCATATATGTTATACATACAATTTTTCTCTGGTTATGATGGTTACTATGCTAATTCCTTCACGCCTTTACAATTTCAATGGTTAATGTGATAAAATTGGATTTTGGGTTCCCGATATTTAGTTATAAGTTGTAGTTTTCTATTTTATTGCAAGTTATGTTGTAATTTTAAATCTCCTTCTTAATTTTAATTTTCTTCTGCAATTAATCACTCTACAGGTGTTGAATTCCCAGCACTACGAGCTCATCCCGCTTCCCATGTGGTGTTATACTGTCTTGACAAGTCAGGGAAATTTTTCCTGCTGAAACACTTGGTTACAGTGGGACTTTACTTTAACCTTCAGTCTTTTGGTACATGATGATTTGTTCCAAAAAAATTTTTTGTTCAAATTCCCATCTGGAAAATTGTTCCTATGTTAGTTGGACCCTACAGGTTTGGTTATATTCTAAATAACGTTTCGAGTATTATCCCTTAGGGAAGTATTCATGGTTAAATTAAAATCACAGATGGAAACTATTCTTTTAATAGAAAGAATGTATACAACATACATCTCATGTTCTCTGATCTTTTCCATTCATAAAAAAATCTGATTACATATCTTAGACTATTCCTTTTTTATTTTAGTATAGAGATACACACAATACGTATTCTACTGATTTTTTGTTAGTTTAAAAATTAAAACACACATATTTCTCATTGAGTTGTTCTTTATGAGTTAAGAAATAAATAAATTCACAAATTTCTCATGACAGTTTATTAAAAAGGAATTACACATTGCATCTTAACTTGTTACCAATAAACACCATCTATGTGAGTACTAATTAGGGTTCCTTAGCAATCTATCCTTAAAAATAGTGACATGTTATTATTAATCCACTACTTCTAAAATTAGTTCAACTATGTTCACAAAAAAGAACTACTTATCTCATTCAAAAAGACTGATTTAGATACCCCTCTGGAAAGACCTCTCCTCCCTTCCAACGAGGACGACGATTACGTCTGGTTCTCCCCTCAAGCTCTACACTTCTCAAATTAGCTATATACGAGGTTACACTTATCTGGAAATGTCTACAGAAATCAAGGTTTACCCATCCTGAGACTTGTATACTCTTGTGTGTAACAGAGGTTCCAGTGGCTCTAGGATAGCTCAAAAATACTCTATGGGTAGCGTCCTGTCAACCTGTAAAACATCTTGTTTAGTTGTAGCTTTCTATTCCTTGTCCTTTCAATGTTCTCCCTTCCTCCTCCCCCAAAAGAAGAAATAATAAGAACCTTTCAGGAAATAGAATAGATAACTGCCATAACTGTCTGGAACTTAGTTAGAATTCATTAGGTTCTTTCCAGGAGTTCCTAAACATGTCTCATTTTTCAAAACAACATTAATAAATCTACTAACTGTTATCTTATTATCTGACTTATCCTAATTTCATGTTTATAACTTGTAAATAACAAAATATCAATAATAAACTTATTTACATGATTTCAATTTGCGGGGGATGTTAAATATCTCCCCCCTTGATTGAAACATTGTCCTTCGTGTTCGTTTATGTTCGCTGGAAAAAGTTTGGGTATGCTTGCTGCATGAAATTTTCATCCTCCCTAGTGGCATCTTCTGGGCTAAAGTGCCTACACTGCACTTTAACCTGGGTGATAAGTCACCTCCCTAGCATTATTTCTCTCTAATAAAAAATCTACAAGGGCTCTACCAAGAAGTCTTTGTCTCATTCATCCTACCACACAACACAATTTTTATATCAGTCCTCTCATTAATTAATTCATAATGTGTTATTATATATAACTCCCATTTTATAACCTTACCTTCACATCCTACCAATTAATTACATGCGTGGACTTGTAGATGTATAGAGAAACATGAAACACATTATGGACATATATGTGGCTTTATAACCCAAGTTGAAACGCTACAGGCCCCACTCTATCCAATATTTGGAAAGGTCCACAATATCAAGGTGCCAATTTGGCACAACCACCCCACCTCGTAGTGCTTTCCTTGGGTTTAATTCTTACATAGACATGCTCTCCGACTTCAAAATCTCTATATGTCCTCTTTTTATTAGCATATGGTTTTTTTCGATCTTGGGTATTTTTACAGTTTTGTCATACCATTTTAATAGCCCATCTCAGCTAACATATCAAGCCCTAAAATCAATTTATCTTTGGGGTTTCTCCAATTCGTAGGTTTCCTACACTTTTTTTCGTACAGTACCTCATAAGGACTCATTTTTAGAGATTGATGATAGTAATTGCTATAATAAAATTTGAGTAGGTGAAGGTACTTCGCCCACTTGGTGGGTTGTTGCACTACATACATTATTAACATATCTTCCAGGACTTGGCTCACCCGTTTAGTCTACCCATTCCTTTTTGGATGGTAATATGTAATGAACTAAATTTGAGTACCAAACCCAGTGAAGAGAGATTTCCAAAATATAGAAGTAAACTTAACACCTCTATTGGAAATTACCACTCTAAGCATCCTATGCAATCGAAAGATATCCTTCATAAAAATTTCTGCAATTTCTGTAGTTTTATAAGTAGATTTGACAGGAATAAAATGGGTTGTTTTACTTAAGTTGTTCACTACTACCATAATGGAATCATTTTTTTTCTTATTTTTGGGCAGATTTGTGCTAAAATAAAAATTGATTGTGTTCCATTTCCATTTCTGGAATTCTAAACATTTGGCTATATATTTAGCAATGTCCTTCCTCATGCTCGACCAAAATTAATATTTTCTTAAAGAAGAAAATAATTTTTTATATCCAGGATGGGATCTCTAATGACATTGATGAAATTCATGTAACATAAATTGTTTAAAAGCTAACTTGTTAGTAATGTACACCCTTCCTTTAAAATTCAACAAGTTATCTTGATTTATGTCATACTCAATCTCCATTTATGATGCAACCTCCTTAATCTGACTGGAAATTATATCTTCCACCCAGTTGTATGACGCCTCATACATAGAATTCACCTTCCCACTTAAGGCATTGACCACTTGGTTCTCTTTTCCTTTCATATTCCTTATTTCAAAATTGAAATCACTCAAAAATGTAGATCACTGCATTTTATGAGAATTTAAATAGGGTTGTTTGAAATATCTAGTCAAACTGCTATAATTTGTTAACAAAAGAAATCTCTTACCTAGTAAATAATGTCACCACATATTTAGTGCATGAACCACTACGGTTAACGCCATATCATAAGCGGAATAATTCTGATCATGTTCTTTCAACTTTTGAGATTCATATGTGATTACTTTTCCCTCTTTCATTAATACTCCTCGAACACCCTCCTTACAAGCATCAATGCAGATGACAAATTATTTTTTGGATCTACTATCGTTAGCATAGGGGTTGTCATTAATAAGTGTTTTAGTTGTTCAAAGATATGTTGGAACTCTATTGTCCACTTAAACATTCCTCCTTTATTCTGCAATGAAGTCATAGGGTAAGATATTCTTGAAAACCCCATTATGAACCAGTCATAATATCTAGCCAACCCCATAAAACATCAAGTGTCTACCACATTGCTTGGGTTATTCCACTCCATAATAGTTTTAATATTTTATGGGTCAACTTCTATACTCCTAGACGAGATTACATAGCTTGAGTATTGATTTTTTCTTGATAAAAATCACACTTGCTAAACTTAGCATAAAGCTGATTTTTCGTCACAGCGTGTAATAGCACCCTGAGGTTCTCCTTATGTTCCTCCATATTTTTTTAATATATAATATTATCATCAATCAAAATGAAAACAAAATTTTCTAAATAGGGATGTAAAATACCATTCATTAAGCTCATAAAGGTTGTTAGGGAATTAGTAAGCCTCAATGGCAACACTACAAACTCATAATTATTGTATCGAGTCTTGAATATTGTCTCACAAATGTCTTCATATTTAAGTCCGATTTGGTGATAACCTCACCTTAAGTCTATTTTGGAGAATATTGTTGCACCTTTCAATTGGTCAAACAAGTCATCGATTCTTGGTAGCAGATAATTATTTTTTATTGTTAACTTGTTCAATTGTCAGTAATCGATGCATAATTGTAAGGTGCCATCCTTTTTCCTTATGAATAATATCGAATACCCCTAAGACAACACACTTGTGTAGATATAACCCTTTCCTAGAAACTCCTCAAGCTGAATTTTAAGTTCATCCAACTTAGCTATGCTCATCCGATATGTGGTTTTTCTCATGAGAGTTGCTCCAGCTATCAACTTTATGGTAAATTCAATTTCCCTTTCTGGTGGTAACCAAAAAATGTTCTCTGCAAATAAATCCAATAACTCCTGCATCACTAAAATTTCTTCTAGGGTGGTTGTCTTATCCTTGGAGTTAGTGAAGCCTACTTGTACAACATAATATAGCAACCCTTACGAATGCATTTATGTAATTGATTAGCGGTAATGGGTCATAGCTTAATGACCCTTCAGATCCCTTGGATTTTCTGCCTTACACCTTCATCTGTGAGAAAACTAATTGCTTTGTCCTTGAAATCCACTAAGGACTAGGGTTCTTCTAACCAGTCTATTCCTATGAGTATTTAATAGGATCCTAAGATTAATATATTCAGAATTAAATTGATATGTTTCTCTCCTATCTCAATAGGGCAAGCTTTAACCTTATCTGTCACTCTCCAATTTACTCGGGTGGTGAGCTATACTAACCATTAATTCTTAAGGTTAACCCTTTTAAAATGACAAAGCTAAACTATTTTTGGACTGACATAACTTAAAATTGCACCTGGGTTTAATAAAATGGAAACATGATGGTTAAGTTACCTTCAAATTCCACAATGGAGGGTTTACATCCTGCCTAATGGCCTTCCAACACAACTTTAATTCACGTCATGCTTCTTGCTACTTCCCCTACCATACAGGCTTCGTGAATGTTTGCGGTTGGCTCAAATCCAGCATGATGGGGAAAATCATTGTAATAAAGTGACTCCCTATAACCCCAACACAACAATGTTGATTTCTAGAACCATCCAACTTTCGGTTTGTTGGAAACTTTTTCTTATCGTCTCTCAGATGATACCTTAGGTTTTACATGATTCCGTCCTCCATATCCATTGATTTGTTTCCAATTTACAGTCTTGAATCCTCATGGTATACCATTCTTGATTTTAAGAATAAAAAATCATTTTCTATTGGGCCAAACCTTACACCCTTCTCCTTTCTCACTAATACATTTGGTCAAAATTCTGACACCTTAGTTCCGACACTTTTGACGTATTATCAGAAATTTCCCCAATTTTTCTCAATTCTTTAAATATCGTCAAAAATTGTTGCTATACTGACATATAGGGACAGCGTGGGTATTGTGACATTTAGGAACATCGTCAGTACACCGACGGTTAGGGACACAATGTCGGAAATGCGATGTTTCTAAGAAATGGTTCGGGACAAACGTTAGTATTGGATGGGATGCTCGAAACTGTTGGTATTGCGACTGTTTGGGAATAAACATCGCAATAGCGACGAATAGATATTCTTTTAAAAAATGTGACATTTTGAAGAAATGGTTCGGAACAAGCATCGGTATTGCGATGATCATTATTAACACAAAGAAATTTAAAATTCAAAACTTACCATGTCTTTACATTATATATCTAATTAATATATCTTTTATCTAATTCTTGCTATATCAATCATATAATTATAAATATAGTTCAATTTTAAATTTAAGATAAATAATTTATTTATTAGTCTATGAGTGAGATAATTGACTTACAAACGATAGTTCCTACTCTCAAAATTGGAAAGTTGGTATGCGCTTAAGAGAGTATACTCCAACAAATTTTTAAATAATACAAAGTTCAGTTCTAAGGAAGAGTTTTGATTTAATCATATTTACGGAAGGTGTGTTTAAGGGGAAGGTACTCTAAGATTTTCATCGTCTCTCCAAATCCAATGGGCAAATGACACCTATGTGCTACGCAATCTTTTTTGGGTTATTGGAAGATATTTAAATGTTGTATGATTTATTTGTAAGAATAAATATATGTTATTGGCGTTTATCGGTTTACGTTAACGAAGTTATTGATGAGTTTATCTAGATGGTTTTTCAATACATTCAACCTAATTCCATTGTGAATTTTTACGGTTTACAATGATTTTTTATTTACTTATGCACTTAAAAATTATCTTAATAATTTGATTTTTTTATTTGTATTAATTTATTTTTTAAGATTAAAATCAATTTAATTATTTTTTATTTGTTAAATTAATTGTGATTTTTTAGATTAATTTATGATTTAAAAAAATATGACATAATTGTACCAACGATCACATTCATCTTGGGCCACATCAACTTTTAACGATGACATTTTTTTTGTATTTTTATTCTAAATTCCTAAAATTTATCAGCTTACAAATTAAAATCCTAAAAATATAATAACCCTCATGAAATTTCACCCAAATATAATTGACTAAATCGAACATAAAATACATTTAATTATTATTATTTATATAAAAGTATATAGTGGTATAAATATTTTAAATGTACCTTGTAAGCCACCATAAGTGGTAATTCAAGACCTTCAATGATATTTCATTCTTTAGAAAAGTCCAAGGATGGTACATAAAATATATGCTCTCATCATCATAATAATCTTAATGACAATGATGGTGGAAGAGACATAGATGTTGCAAGAATATGCTTTGACTATGTTCATACCTCAACATCATTTAATTATACTTGCGCTGGGGAGCATGTTACAATTTTATATAAACAATTATTTTGTAGTATGACATGAGAAATGTATCCTCTATGATCCTTTGTCTTACCTCCCTAATGCAATTGAAATATCTCCCATAGAGCCTTCTTGTTTGAGTTGCAAAAGTCGACAAGAAAAAATTAATACATTTGTGAGTTTTTTTGTGTATTTGCATAAGGAGGTGGACTTGCACTAAGCTTCTAGACAAGGCTTGCCCCAAAGTTTATAGTGTTGTAGAAAACTTATTTAGACAGTATTGTATCCCTCAATGTTTAACTCACCTGCAACAAATTCCATTTGTAGGCAATAATTTTTCCCTACAATATTTTGTTACGACTCGTAGATTGGTAGATCGATGATTCCTTTGCATTTTGTAGCTGCATAACTTAACCCATCATTTCCCATCATAATTTAAGCAAGCCTATACATTAAAAAAATAGGAATAAGATGTAAAACATAACTTAAGAGTAATTACTTTCAACCATTATTTTTGTAGGTGTAAAATTATAAATGTGTAGACATCTCAGTTTATTAGTTCCTACCAAATCAAGACTATAGGATTAGATTTTACTATTAACCACTATAAATTTAGCATTAACAAATGCATGTTATAATTTTTTATGCAATTTTTTCTAGAGAATAATTTCTAAAAATTGTTAATTTTTCATTCAATACATTTACATATACTAAAATTTAAAGATAATAAAAAATTTAACCTTTTTTTCTTCGGTGTTCCTTTCCCCTACTTCGAGGGTATGATATTTATATATCTATGGTTAAAGTTGGTATGAAATTGAGAGAGAATCCTCATCAAAATTTTAAAATAATAAAAGGTTCAATTCTAATAGAGTTTTGATTTCATCATATTTAATTATTTGACTTGATCATATTTAATTATATATTTATGGTCAAAGTTGGTATGCACTTGACAAAGTATGCTTCAACATTTTTTTTAAATAATAAAATTATAGAGAGTTTTGATTAGATTTAATTATATATCTATGATTATTTATATACTTATTACTAGAGCGGCATGCAATCAATAAATGTCTCTAGGGTTTGTTTCATAAATAAATAGAAAATATAGTGAAGTATTAATTTTGTATTTTTGGAATAGTAAGTTGACAAGAAAAGTTTTTTTATAATTATTGTTAAGGCTAGATTAATTGTTCTTGTGAACTATTAACAGAGGTTTAATTAAACTAGGTACATGTGCAAGTTTTTTTTTGTTGTATTAAAAAAAAACAGTTTCCAAAAATTTAACATAGCAAGGGGAAGTTTCCCTTTGTGAGGTTATTAGTTTAGATGCCCCACCTCTTAGTTTAGCTGACAAATATTCATGATATTTATTTCATATTGCATCTAATATCATGTCTACTTGTGTCCAAAATTCTTAAAATATTTTTTTATAAGATTAGATACTAGCATATAAGGAGGTCAAAAGAGTACTTCATGAGAAACCCTTAAGAAAATGAACATGCAAATATAATGAACCCATAAGATCATTCCAAAATATACTAGGCTCGAGCAAGACAATAACCTGTAATTGTGTCATATACTAGGCTCTAGCAAGACAATAACCTGTAATTTCTTCCATAACTATTTATTTTCCTTTGTTTCCATGTGGTAGTAGTAAACATTTTGAGGTTAAAGAGTGAAAACTAAATTCATTAGTTTTTTTTTTCTCTCTTGAATAGGACTAATTCTATTAAGTGATCATATATTACAAGATGAGGTTACAATCAAGAGAGGCAAGAAACATCCCAACCATAAATGATAAACTATCAACCTCGGTCCCAAAGAGTGAGCATGAAACAAGAAAAAGAGCCATGAAGCGTGACTAGGAAACAAAGAAGATAGAAACTGGGTTCTACCCAGAATGGGCTGAAACCTCCATGCAAAATTTGTTTCCTTTATTTTTTTTGACTTTCACTCGTCCAATATGGTGTGGATGGGCAAGAACCACTTGTATATTTTTTTTTACTATTGGAGGAGTCTACTTATCCATATTGGAAGAGGAGGACTCATGAGTGTGTTTTTGAGAGATCGTTGTGGCTAGGGGTCCCTAAGGGACAACGAAGGTCTAACCTTTTTTCTGCTTTGCATGCTCTAGATCTTCATCAATATCCTCCTCATCTAAACTCAAGGACGCAATGTAATCCATTGGAGGCAGATAACATGGTGTCCATATTTTGGATTTTGATTTGAGATTCTTCTCCTTTTTTTGGGAAAGGAACATGGGGTAGGAATTCGGAAGGTACCTTGTTTGGTGACAGTGGCAGCACCGGAAGGCAGTGTTCTCATAATCCAAAATATGTGTCCATAGGAAATTGTCGATCTTGAGATTAATTTGATCTAGAAGTTGTTTACTTATGTCCATTTCAACACATATTCTACCATATGTGTATAGTCCGTGGTACTCTCGAAGGGGAACTATTATCAAATAACGGCCCAAGGTGTTTCCTATTCCTTGGAAGACAAAAAGGTGTCATAAATGGGCTGGTAACTTGGGAAGCCTGACCCAGACAAGAATGTTGGTTGTGACTACCATAGAGGGGTTGAAATATGGGAACCAAGGGGTGAGGAATACCCATGTTGTTCCCCAAAACCACAGACTTTCTGTTAAGGCCTTTTGTAATCTTTGCTATGATTGAACATTGTAATGAAGAAACCCTTTGAGTAGAACATGACCATGCAAATGTGGGTCGAGTTAGCATAGATCCACTCATAAATATCCTTTGTGCGAGGCCAAAGTCGATTGAATATATAGATGATGACAAATTCTACATATTTTTGTAGCTGATTTGCCAGATCTGGATGGGAAATATCTATGGAGGGAACTTCCTCCATTTTATTAACTAAAAAAGGCTTGGGGGCTACAGGGGATTAAGAAGCTTTCTTGGGCTGTGCATGGACAAAATCCTTGTAGGAGAAATCTGGTGCAGATGATGAATGCCTCGCAGTCCCCCCTCTCAAACAAAGGGATAAGACTAAAGTAGCATTTATTTCAATGTTATAAAATGAAGGGGGAAAAGAGGCATCAATTTGTTTACCTCCATATAGAAGTCTCTAAAGCATTGAGGGAATCCCCAGCCTATGCTTAAGGGCGTGCGGGAGATTCTATAGTCTATCTGTTGAGTGTACCCAAAGCATCATGGATCTACCCGTGAGGAGCGAGATCTGAATTTGAAAGGCAGGGGAGGGTAGATCTAAGAAACCTTGGCTGCCAAGAAGCATTGCAGAGGCCAGATTGATGTTCCGTGCCTGATATTTGATTTTTGCAGCCGTTTCTATTTTCCTGCCGCAATCCCATGAGCGAGGGCTGCTCATATTTGGTCACTCCAAGGTATCGCGCTTGATCCTTGAGATTTTGAGCCATGGAGACTGATTGGAGCACTCAAAGCCTGGCTTGTTGTAAATCACCATGGGGAGGCTCCAGGAATCTTTCAGGAGTAGCTGTATTTTGAAATAATTCCCAAATTTTCCTTGAATATATGCCATTAAATGCAAAATGACTATGATATTTTAAAAATGAGGTAATATTAGAAAATTGGGCAAAAATTGACCTAGTTATGATGCTACTAAAATTTTTCATAGGAAAAATATTACTATGTTTTGACTACGCATCATCCACATGTGCGAGTGGGCATATTTTAGAGTCCACTTCTTCTCTTTCACTAGTCCACTTATTATGTGTTTGAGTTGGTTGAGGTTGTTACTTTAGGAAATATTTTTTTCTTCGCTCAAAATGGTTTTAGACCATGCAACTGAGAATGCTTCTTGTTTTAGCTCATATTTTTCCTTGAGAAAATTCTATTGGCACATGATATTAGACTATCCCATGGTTTTATACTAATAGTTTTGTGAGGTATAATATATATATCAGGAGGGATTCTCTCTCATTTATAATTGTTAAAATAAACTGGATGAACATATATGTTTATTTTTGGATTTGTGTTATTTTTCTTAGGATATGTGACATGATAGTGCAATACATTGTCTAGGGATCCATGATTTTGTGCTATATGATGAGAAGGAATCCGCATCATCATCATATATATGTCACATGGACCAATTCTTGAGGTCAACAAGCTGGTTAGAACACATTTTTTAGGGAAGTCAGCTTCAGGAGTAGCTATATTTTTTCCAAATTTTCCTTGAATCTATGCCATTAGACTATAACATGGTTTTCTACTAATAGTTTTGTGAGGCATCATATATATATCAGGAGGGTTTCTCTCTCATTTATAATTGTTAAAATAAACTGGAAAAACATATATGTCTATTTTTGGATATGTGTTATTTTTCTCAGGATATGTGACACTATAGTGGAATACATTGTCTAGGGATCCATGATAGTGTGCTATATGATGAGAATGAATCCACATAATCATCATATATATGTCACATGGACCAACTATTGAGGTTAACAAGCTGGTTAGAAAACATTTTTTAGGGAAGTTAGCTTCAGGAGTAGCTATATTTTGAAATAATTCCCAAATTTTCCTTGAATTTATGCCATCAAATGCAGAATGACTATGATATTTTAAAAATGAGGTCATATTGTAAAATTGGGCAAAAATTGGCCTAGTTATGATGCTACTAGAATTTTTCATAGGAAAAATATTACTATGTTTTGACTACACATCATCCACACATGCGAGTCGGCATATTTTAGAGTTCACTTCTCCTCTTTCACTAGTCCACTTATTATGTGTTTGAGTTGGTTGAGGTGGTTATTTTAGGACATATTTTTTTATTGGCTCAAAATGGTTTTAGACCATGCAACTGAGAATGCTTCTTGTTTTAGCTCATATTTTTCCTTGAGAAAATTGTATTTGCACATGATATTAGACTATCACATGGTTTTCTACTAATAGTTTTGTGAGGCATCATATATATATCAAGAGGGCTTCTCTCTCATTTATAAATGTTAGAATAAACTGGAAGAACTTATTTTCCTAGCTAAAGCTCTCGTGTGAGACTTGTATTAATTTTTGAGTAAATGTTATAGAAAAATGATAGAGGGTTTTTTATATTGCTAGATTCTAGGAAGAAAAAAACTAATACAACAATCAAAAAATTGCATTAGAGGTAATGTATATTTATTGTCTCTCATTTTTATTGAAATTATAATATTTAACTGTTTTACAAGGCATAGATACTTATATTTATAATTACATAACTATAAATAAGGCAAAATATTTAAGGCAAAATAAGGAAAAATATTTATAATTACATAACTATATTGTAAATAGTAGATTTTTTACTAAAGTTTTGACTACACAAGGTTCCCTGTCGGTCGTCCCTCTGATCATTACGCTTCACTACATTTCACAATTGTCAGTATTATGAAGGCTTAATTTTTTTCTTTCCTGCACGCTTTATTCTCCTTCCCCCATAGCCAGACCTAAATCTATCTGCGATTTGAATCAGACCCCCCTCTATTCTCCTTCCCCACAGCCAGACGAACTATATTCTGCGATTTTAATCATCTATATTCTATGATTTGAATCAGACCATCTATCTGCAATTTGAATCACCAGAGTCATCTATCTACAATTTGAATCACCACAGAGTCATCGACAGACTTGCCATATAGCTCTTTGTCAACATAAAACCCACCCATTCAAGTATTAAGACATTGATTTTCTAGGGTTGCGTCAGAGGATACGTTAATCTAATAGGGTCATGTCAAAGGAAACATTAATCTGCTAAGGCCACATTGAAAGGCTAAGAGGAAAAATGGCAATGTGGTTTCTTCATGCTTCATAATTGTTCAGTTTGGCTTCAAAACTCCTGTGCATGTACTCATGTGCTTCATGTCTATTTTATTTTTTATGGGTTGATGTATAATTCCTTCATTTTATACTACCATTTATTTGATATAGTTTTGTTGCATGAAAAATGTTTGAAGAAACTCTTGACTTAATTGCTACACATGTAGTAGTTTTCACTTCTTGTCATAGCATGTTAGTTACAAGCTCATATATGAAGACTAAAGCTATTATTTGTGACCTAAAAATATAAGGAAAACAAGATACATGCATCTACTTCAGATATGCCTTATAACTCTAAATTTTAGTTTTTTTTGAGTCTGTCACCAAAGTGTTTGACAAAATATTTAAGTGAACTCTGTCACATGGATGTCAAGCTTGATGGTATTTCTTATCACAAGGATTTGGTATTGATTGCAGTTGATGAAGAAAAGTTCATTATTGATATTTTTTGTGGATATTAAGAAAAGGCATACCAAAACCTCCTCGCTTACATAGAATAAAATTTCCTTGAGCTCACTTTTCCTTACAGGGGATGAAACACCAGCTGGTTTAGTTGTAGGGTCATATAGAAAAGCCCTTGAAATGGTGAAAGTAAAGCGAGAGGATGCTAACTTGGTTTTGATGTTTACTTCAAATGAATGGATCTCTTTTCATGCAGGGATCTGTAATCAAAAAATTCTCGTAGGAAAGTTATCATACTTATATATCTATATAATATATACATATATAGTACTTGATCTTACTATATACATATATATATATATATATATATATATATATATATATATATATATATATATATATATATATATATATATATATATATATGTGTGTGTGTGTGTGTGTGTGTGTGTGTGTGTGTGTGTGTATAGTAAGATCAAGTACACACCTACATATATAGGCCTGATTTGGTATTTATTTGAGTTTATGAAGAGAACTTTAGAATTGATATTTTTTTGTGGATATTAAGAATAGGCCTACCAAAACTTCCTCACTTACATAGAATAAAATAGGAGTGCTGGCATAAACTAGAAATTTGTAGCGTGTATGTAAATAACCATAGGATCCACTTTTGTATCTGCTTTTGCTGATGTGAAAGATATGCCAGAAGAAGGTACAAAGTGAACAATTTCCAGCAAAGTGTATCCATGTGAACAGATTGCACATCATTATAAGCTACAACATAAGTTCAGCTCAGAAAAAAATCTTGGACATTATATCAGTTCAACAATAATTCTACAAATGATTCCCCCCCCCCCTTAGCCATTGATGTTCCTTGGTCAAGCTTTCTGGAGTAAGGTAAAACAAAACTTCCTTAAGTGGTAGTCATGGCCACTTGCACACCCAATCATTGAATAGCTGGGTCTAAAAGAAAATATGGAAAGTTTTGGATGGAATCCTTAGAAGAGGGTGCAATAAGTGATGTAATCATGTACAAATAGTTGAACTGGTGCACTGACTTCCATATTCTGGTGCTTCTTATACCCTAAAGCCCAGCAAATGGGACATCCCTTGCAATAACGGAAAATAACTGGTGTAAAGACCTCAAAACTCTTAAGCTTCACACATTAAATTATCCATAGTAATGTAGATATGTTGGTATTTCCAATGCCTCAGAGATGGTTGTATGTTTCCTTGTAGAAGCATACAATGCTTCCTTGTTCATTTTGTTTGCATCTTTTATTTGCATCAACAGGAACTCCTTTACTTCTCTCTGTGCTGATTATTTCTCCACACAGGAAACAATTCACTTTATGTTGGCAAGATACTAGAAAAGGAGACTCAACACCTGTGCCAATAACATGTTGTGAGGAATTTTTTTGGTTCCCACCTCTACTTTTTACTGAAATTTAACAATTTCTTAATTCTTGTGTTCAAGTGGAGAATGTATAAATCTAGAAATGTGCAAAAGGTTGAAATCATTGTGAAAATGAAGGAAGAGATGAATCAAGACCAAACAATTGGTTAATAATTTTCATTTTAAACTTGATCAATGCATACTCATGGATAAATAGTGAGGCATTATTTAGTGACAGCCATCAAATTAATATTCTCTTCGGTTGTTGCACTATTCACAATGGTGGAGTAAAAATTTTAACTTATAGGACCTATTTCAACAATAATGCTTGCCGCAAATTTCCATCCACAACCCTATGCACCTTGTTTGAATCAAGGAAAATGCGTAGCCTACAAAGTTTGTGATTGCACGATCACGATAACTATAGTTCGCTTCATTTACATAGCTGGTTGTGACACATTTCTACAAGATTGTTGTGATATTCTATTGGCTAGAAGATATAAGGGCATTCAACATGCCATTTATGATGTATATCAAAATACCTATGGATTGCACAAAGGTAAACAATTTTTACCTCTTCCAATCTTCATAGGCCTCTTTTCCATTTTTCATCGGTGTTGTAATTATGCCAAGAAACCTGAAGTTTTCTAAAATTTGGGTGGGGGAGATTCCCATTATGTAATGTTTTTTCTTTATGAGACATTGGGTGTAAATGTTAGTTACATAAAATAAAAATTTATTGTAGATGCATCTTAACTTCAAAACTATGAAACACACTCTAAGGTTTTTGATCCAAGTCAAAACTTAATTGATTTTGGGTTTAAGATGGATCTACGCTAGTAATATTTTCCATAACTACAAAGTAATATTCTTTTGTATAATGAGATAAGTCACAGATCAATAATCTTCCCATGTATCATCTCCTAAAGAAATGTAAGATTGATCAGCATCCACTTTGGATATTCCAATGGTTCGATCATCTTAGTAGATCTTGATTTATGATAGACTTTTTTCTTCATTTCAGCAAAAAATTATGTAATAAACAAGGAGAAATTAATGGCACAATTTCAATAGGGTTAAAACACACCAAGAGACTCAAAATTTAACCTCGGAAAAAATTGCAAGAATGATGTTAAATTGATACAAAACTTGTTCCTTAATTGGTCACATAATGATAGAATTATAGAGGATTAAATCACTACAGAACTTCAAAGTACTATGGTTTGGACTTCAAAATTATACAACAAACCCCTTACTTCCTCTATTTTATGTCTATTTATTTGGTGATCTTTTCTTGGTTATGGAATTTGTGTCCCATCATGAATTTGAGCCCCTCATCAATCTCCCCCCACGAATTTGAACCTCTCATTAATCTCTTCTCTCTCTATATAAATTCTTTGGAATTTCTTCATTGACGCCAAAGAATCCACCTAAATATATAAGAAACTTGTACTCCATTGGTGTAACTCCTTGCTTGGTGTCATTTTCCACATGGCATCTAATGTTCATGATAAGAAAAGGACATATCGTACAAAACTTGACTTGGTTTCCTTCTTATTCCTTTGTTTGATGGAGATTTCAAAGCTCTTTCTTAGTTGTTATGGAGTTTGGTTATGAGAAAGCTTGTTGAGCATGAGTCCTTATAGAGCATAGGCTAATGAGAAAAGAATATAATTTTTTTTCTTTTGGTGGATTATTTCTCGTTCTTGGAGAATTATCTCCCATTACTTAGTTTTCCTACCAAATCCTTTTCTCAATGCTTGGATTTTTAGCTTCCATCTACTTTCACATAATACAACACTTATTTTCTTATTAAGGATAGGTTGTTGTGCAAGGGAAATAGTTTTTCTTGTCTATAGGGCTTTCTCTTAGTCATCAGATTTTTCCATCCAAGTTTTTCCAACTCTTGTATTTTTCTCTCTGTTAGGATGCTCATAAACCACATCCAAAGGTGAAGGTAGTAAATATCCAAAGCAAGCTTTGGAAGGTGACTTGTTTGTGGAAGTGTGAATTACCATATTATAGGAATTTAGTAAAGATGAATGTAGATTAAGTTCTCATCCTGGGGTGTTATATTGTTTTCATAAGATGTAAAGCAATTGTGTGAAGAGACAAGAAGTATTGAGTCTCTTGTAACACTCTAAAGTGCTATATTTTCCTTGGAGAACAACTTGGGAGCTATTTTCAAAACAATGAAAGGCATCCACTACTTAATCAACCATACAAATGAAGTAAACAATAATATTTGGTATGGAAGATGAAGTGTGTGTTATGAGGTCGTCTCCTTCTAGTTATTGTTTTCTTAACCACTTTTCAGTTGGTGATCACACTTTATGTGTGGTTGAGGATAAACCAAGGAAAAAGTAGTGATGGACCTAAGATAATTTATCCAATGAGAGATGAAAACCCAAAAAATGGAGAGAGTATTCTTATGCGGGGAAACCTCTAGCTATTGGAGGAGATATATGGTCGAAGTAGCACAAGAGTTTGAGAAGTATATTAGATTGCTTTGTGATGCAAATTTTATAGAATCTCAATGCTCTAGAAATGTTTAATAGAGGCCTAAAATGAACCTATAGGAAGATGAATGAAATATCACATCACCAATAGGAGAATTTTGAGGTCTAAAATAGGCCTTGTAAGGGAATTATAAAATAATAGTGGAAAAAATCAAATAAGATTTGATGACATCATCAAATTTTAGAGGGAAAAATGAAAAAACTACTTTTTCAACTCATATTTTCAACTTATCTCCCAAATTTTTTACTCAAATTTCGACCGGGAGTACCCATTGGATGCGAAATTTAATTCCTCATCCAAGGAGTACCCATGTTGCATATTTTTGATGGGTCCTACTACACGAAAAATGATAAATACATTAAAAACGTGATTGTAATCATGTTTTTTTATGTATTTCCAATTTTTCATGTAGCATGGTTCATTGAAAGTATGCAACATGGGTACTCTTTGGATGAGGAATTAAATTTTGCATCCAACGAGTACTCCCACTCGAAATTTAAGTAAAAATTGTAGGAGATAAGTTGAAAATACGAGTTGAAAAAGTAGTTTTATTATTTCATTATTTTTTAATATTTTTACCCTTTTATTTAAAAAATGGTAAATCATCCCCCATGGTTGACATCATCATCTTGAATCCTATTGGTTGTTATAAAGTTTATTTTTGTTGTACATTTTTCGTAGGAGGCCCATTTTAGACCTCAAAATTCCCCTAATGCCTCCATCACATGGCTTTATTCTCATGTTCTTTTTCCATTTTTGATCCAAAATGGGTAATGTAGATGGCTGCTAGTAGAAGTTTCTCTATTTAGGCTTTCAGTGCCATCCATTCTTTTGTATTCTTCCTCAATTACATGGCTTGTAGGGTTAGATGCAGATATATTGGATGCCTTGTATTTCTAAGATATCTCAAATGGATGGTAGTGATTGGTTAGGAATTCCCAACATGCATTGTCAGCAAATGGATAAAAAGTGAAAATATGAGAAGTAGCTCACTATGAAAAGGAAAAAAATTAGGATGTAACCCAATCTACTCAAGGAAAATGAGATCTAACAATAAATTATACATAAAAATTCATACATGTTATTAAGGGGAAACCAAACATATCTATATTCATAAGAAGAGGAAAATACATGTCCCTATTCCCTCGTCTAACACTTCCTTGGCCCTCACATAACTTGAGAAGTCTGATATTTGAAGGTTGAATAGTCTCTTTTAAAATGGACAACACATGTTTGCAAATGATTCTTCCTCCTTTATTCCTTGAGAGACCTTCCTTATATATATTCATGGGGGAGGCTAGAGGATGGTTGTAGATCTCTCGAACTTAAGGAACTTGAGTTTAATAAGTTCAAAATCTCCTAGTGCAAGAGAACCAATACATTTAGTGTTGATTTCCTCACCTCATTCAATGTTGGTCTATGAAATGGGTCCTTAGTGAGATTCAAGGGTGGAAAATAGAGTTGTAACAACACCCCCTAATTGGTGAGGTAAGAAGATGAACCAATGGTCGAAACACATTCTAATAAACATAAGTTATGAAGAAATCCAAGGAAAGAGATAAAGATCAAGGAACTAGTGAGTACTTGCAATCAATTGACAACAAATAGATAGGCATACCAATGCTTAGAAGAGAAACAAAGCATGGCTTCCAACATAATCCACCGTGGATCCATGTAATAATATGCAAGACCATGGCCATGAAGAAAGTACACAACGGGTCCATGTCATGAAAATGATTATAGCCATGAGTAAATGCAATGTGGATATGTCATAATATACATCAAGAAGACAACTAATACCAATGGGAAGATGTAGTAATCGTAATATAGTGATATACTCCATCAAAAATTAGGAGGGGTAGCATGAGTAACATGCCTCCAAAGCCCAAGGTCTTTGTTCCAACCTCGATGGTATGATTCTACATCATGTGAATGGATAAAATATTGGCATACAACAATGTATCAAGTATCAATGCTAAGCGATATTATTGCCTCTCCAAAATGGGAACTAATCATTTATTGATCCACACTTAGAAGCTGAGAAATTTCAGCTTGAGATCCTAAATATTGGAGATAAAAAACATGAATGGAATCCCCATCAAAATCTGCACCAAGTCACCACCATACTAGAGGGTTAATAATAATTGTAGAGCCCAGATGTACGTATGATTATAATCCATGTAATGAATGTTTGTGGACACTTGGAGGACCATTAATCAAAACAAAATCCTTATCATGCAAATATATTTAAGCTAATCTCTAGGAAAAGTTTTCCGCCCTTGAAACATTTGAAGCCCTAAGAAGGAAAGTTGTTGAAACACTTTCTTAGCAGATCTTGCATTTCCATTATCATTTCATAGCTCATTCATAAATATATTTCTTTGAGAATCACAACAAGAAATAACCAAATCATCCAAACCTGCACTAAAAGCATCTAAGGATAAAAATTCAATCAAAAAAAGTTCAATTTAATTCAAGCACTTCATTGCCTCTCCTGAACCTTTGCACTTAACAATTGCATTACAAATTTGAGTAAGAAAACTCAACAATTATGTTTTATCACCATTGAATAATATAATTTCACTATTTCTTATGAGAAGCCCATTCTCCTCAAAGTTCAAATCAAGAGGTAAGTCCATTTGAAGAAGTTGCCTAGCTATCCAAAAGGGCCCTCCATCATGCACTTTGGTGACTGTTGGTTCATGCAAGTTTCCATAAGTCCACATTGATAGCTGATTCAGTGTAGTTTTATCCAACATATATTTTATATATTATGATGTAATCAAACTTTGGAGTCCCAGGTGTAACCATAGTTTTAAAAACACACAACCCAAGATCACCTTGAGCCAACTACTGACTGGGAAAGTTAATTATGCCACAAGTAATGCAGCCACTCATTATAAGGATCTGGCAAGGGCACCGCAGATAAGAAAGCGTTGTCTTCATATATAGTTCATAGCCCTTGTCTACCATTTGACCATGCAACTTCAAAGCTTCTAAATCTTGTTCTCTTTTATTAGCCCATAAATTATGGTACTGTACGTAATTATGTCAGGCATACAATCATTCTCATTCATTTCTTCGAGGAGAAGGAAATCTTCATCCAATTTCCCTCCCTTGCAATATCCATTGACCAATGCATTATAGGTCACTACAGTTAGTTTTATTCCGCTCATTAAAGCTTCAATGAAAATATCTATAGCCTCATCTAATATACCTACTTTGCAGAAATTGTCTACTAGCAAGGTGTAAGTATAAAAATTTGGCTTACAACCCTTACTTTTAATATTAATCAACCACTCCAGGGCCTCTTTAATGCACAAATTTTATGTATTAGAAAGGTAAATTTAGAAATTATTTCAGTTTTCATTTTGTGTTTTCAAGTTAGATATTGTCTTCAAGTTTTCACATTTCTAATTTTATTGCAATGTGGTAGACTGATCGTGGTAGTACAGGAACAACCCCAGGACAAGATGATCATGGAAAGGGGCTAGCCGAAGAACATGTAAAGTGTCAGCCTTTCTCTATTTTCAGGTATTTTAGTTCTTTACATAATTGAAATAATGTTAATTTTTTTCAAATATGCAGATGCCTGGCCATGGTGTGCCTGATGATTCCCTCAACGAGGAATATTTTTCTTCATCCCCATGTCCATTGTTGTTGCTGCAATTTTTTTTTCGAAAAGCAACCATAGAAACTTGAGCGTTTGGTAGATGTTGTGCCTCAAATGCCTGAATTAGGAAAAAAGATAACACAACTTATGACCCAAATAGAAACATATAAGGTAATAGTAAAAAATCAAAAGGATATTCTTTTTGTTCTGCATGAGATCAATTGTGATAGTTTTATTTTTAATTTTTACATTAACTAAACTAACAAAAAAATTTTTTTGTATGTATCATTTTCTGACACCTGATGCCCCCCGGTGTTGGTGGTAGTGGGACACAAAGGTAAGAGATTGACGAGCAACCCTCTCGTACACCTTTTACACCTTTAGGTGGTAGCCAAGAAACGCACCCTGCCTAAGAAGACACATAGTCAACCACTGAACGTGTTGGCAGTGATGAGGCTGGTATGGCCAACTATATTATTGCATTTCCTAGAGCTACACATGTCACATCCACGAGGACCATTCTAGGCACGTTTTTGGTGAACGATGAAGGTGTTCCTGTAAAGAAAGTACAACTCCCAGTCAAGTTTTAATATTTTAACTATTTCATGTACTTTATCTAAAACATATTTTATCATGATTTTTATTTTTAAATTAATGATAATATCTTTTTTTCTGTGCAGGAAACAATGATTTCTACAGGGCCTTGGAGAGCAAGGCATTGGTAATTTTTGGCCCAACCATACACACAAGGTGGGATTCCCAGAATTCCAACCTTAAAAAATAACTTCTTGATTATCTAGAAGTCCTTTTTCATGTGGACACATTTGATAGAACAATGATCGCTCATGCAGTTGGAAAATATCTAAAATATATGAGGGAAAATTATAGGATGCACTTGAAAATTAACTATTTATACGAGTGTCCTCTCACAGTTCTAGAGAGGGAGTGGAGAGCACTCATCGATAACATAAAAGAGAAAAAGGCCAAGAAAGAAGGAAAAATTCTAACTAGACCAGCAAGGTAAATTACAGCTTTAATTCAATAGCTTTAATTTTCTCTATGTCTAAAATAAAGTGTGCTACATAACTGACTTCAAGCTTTTGATGATAGGTTTACTGACACCTCGAAGGCAACCAAATCTAGGATTGAAAAAAAAAGGCCATCACAAGCTAGGTGATGCAGGGGCATTAGGCTCAAAAGTTACTTTGTACATAGGTAGACATAGCGGGTCCCATGTTCTTAAATATTCCTGTAAATATTAATAGTTTGAATAAAGTTGGTAGGGAATTGTAATTGTTCTCAAGTCATTTGAGAACATGAGAAATTGGTTAAGATAGGAATACGAAGAGTTAGTTAGGGTCAGTTTAGTTATTGAATCTAATTTAGGAATTGGGAATGTTAAGAGTTGTTGAACTGTTTGGAGACCTGAATCGATTCAGGTCATCCTTGTGGTATTAATGTAATCTTGAAGAGTTTGGATAAGGAGGGAGTTAGAGAGAACTTCTTCAGCAGTAGAATAGGGGGGTAATGGCCACCGAACTAAATATCTGGCTTATCATGAAGTTGTAAGTGATTTATTTTGAGATTGATCACCTGTATATATATATATATATATATATATCTGTTTATCGAAGAACTGTGTTTGAATTAAGTGTGTCTAGATGGGATTAAACCCTGTTTGAACGTCTTTGAATTTCAATGGTTACCTTTGGATACGTATAAAAGAATTGTGTCTAAATTCTGTGAGAAGGGCATTGTTGCATTAATTTTTGTGTGAATAACTTCCGTATCTCGAAACCAATTGTATAAGAATGTGTAAATATGTACTCTACAATTTGAGATTGTATGTGCCTTGACTGAACTGAGTTCTGCGTAATTAAACCGACCTGAGGTATAAGAACCATCACGAATAGGCTCTGTGGAGATGTTAGAGTCTTGGACTTGAACTACAGTTGGAAGGTTTTAGAGAACCATGTGTGTATAAACTAGTGGGTTGGCATCGAGAAATGGTGGATGATTGTCATGTAGCCAAACGAGATCATGCTGCAATCGAACCATTGATCGAATTGGATTGGGCGAAGTTGGATGGTGGTAATAGAATGGTGCTCGATGGAACCTTAAGTGAAAGGCGGAGGAACCTAAGCACAACAGAATAGAGCGTTGATGGAGTTAAATGGAACCTGGAGCGTGGAAAGAGCGGAATCGTGACTGAGATGAACAGTGAAGGCAGTTTTCAGGTTTGATCGCACCACCTTTGAAGGGGTAAGCGGTATTTATGAAATTGGAGTGATTCCATAGAGCAGACGATGTGTGGCATAGACGAGACCCAAGAAAATCGCTCCCATAGCGCGTCATCGCACGTTATTTTTCATGCAAGTAACCCGTGCGATATCCGTTCGATCAGATGTTGCGGCGCGATGGAATAAGAGCCCTCCGATCGGGTCGATGGTTAGTCGCTATCGTTCATGCACATAAGCCACGCGAGATTTGATTAGGGCCATCGGATCATCTGACGTCGAGCGACATGCTCTTCGCCATTGGATGGAGACGATCGTTAGCGCTGGGCCCAGTTTAAATTATATTTCTCGTTGTTAAGGTCTATGGGTTTAACAAAGGTATGACATTTATAGGTGGCGCCCAGTATTTTATGGATGTTGGGTTATTTTTATTAGCGAATGTGCATATATATATGTATTGAGTGCACATGTAAAGAGATGGTATTATTACGATTTGAACATAGGATAGAGATGGCACCTCCGCCAGCGATATCATATGACATATGTGATGTAGTGAACATGATTTAATATATGCGTCTGCTGAGGGATAACATAAGGGCTTAGAATTAATATCTCAAATCTCATAGATTTGAGATATTAACACTCTCATATGTAAGTGTTGAATTTTCCAGCCTAGAATAAAGGAAGGTTGTGAGATTGCCAGATTGGGGAGATGATTGGGCATGAAATTTGGAATGTAATTGTACACACAGCTTTGTTAGAGAGTTGAGAAAAATTGGACTATGGTTGTGACCATTATCAAGTGGTATTAGAGCTTCAGGAATAGCTCTTTTTGAAAAGTCCAAGTTTGGTGAATGCAAGGAAACCAGACTTGTGGAAATTGACGAGATTGCAACCTACTGAGATACAGTTAAGATGATTGCAGAATTATGGTTGCTGAAAATTGATGACAGAGTTTGATAGTGAAGATAGTGAGCCTAGTATTCATCTAGAGGCTGGATAAAGGGGAAAATTGTAGTGTTCCCAAGAGAAATGAGCAGTGTTTAAATCTGGTTGAAGGATTGCTTGCAGAAGTCAGAGTGCAGAAAATTGAAGACATCTTAGCAGAAGTAGATCACAACTTTGAGAGAAGTGATAGAGGAATCCGGAAAGGGATTCTGAGTGCAGAAAGAGTGTGGCAGAACCTGGAAGAATTCCAACAGAGGTTGGGTGAGCAGAGAGCAGAGGTGTTCTTGATAGAAGTTGCAGAGTGAATCCTAGTGAGCAAAAGAGAGCTCTCATAAGGTTCCAGAGAGAGGGGACTAGTACTTTACAAAAGCCAGAGCTCAAGAGAGAAGCTTGGTGAGGTAAGTTGCAGCAAGAGAGCTTGATGTTGCAAAGGCTTAGTGCATATTATGAGTGAATAACTCTTATATAATAAAATGGCTACTGAGAGCCATGGCAGAGATTGCAGAGATTGCAGAGGTTCTGAGAAAGGCCACAACAGAAGAAGGAAATATGATGCCAAAGAAAATGGCATGAATAAGAAATCCACAGATGAAGAATGGTAGAAAGAATTAGCTGAGATCGGGGAAGAGTTCAACAAATTGAAACTAAGGATAGAAGAAAGCCAGAGAGTTGGTTGGTTCATGAGGAAGACTATGAAATGGAAACCATTACAGTTGAGGATGAGGCAGAAGAATATTGCCTTATTGAGAGAAGAATTTAGAGTAGCTAAGTTGAAAGAAGAAATTTTTGTCTGTGAAGCAGAACAGAGCACAGGTGAAGAGTGGAGACCTGCAGGAGATCTTGTGAGACATAGTGAAGACTCGAGGCAGAAAGAAGCTTGTCTTGCTGAAGAGGAAGTCATTAAGGAATTCCTGAGATATTGGACAAGTCCAGATGATGTAGGGGCTTGTGTTCTTGAGTCTGACAAATGTGAAGTGATGGAAGACTCCACAGAGGAAGAAGAACCCAGAGTTCTTGAGACAAGGATGGAAACTAAAGATTCCATGTGCAGACCTATTCAAGAAGAAGTGCTTGAGGAAGCAACCAAGACTAAAAGGTCTTGTGATTTGAAAACTAAAAAGTTGTGTGTGTTGCAGGTACACCACTGGAAGATGAACAAGCTTCAAAGTTTGTTAGTGAGAAGAAGACATTGAATCTAAAATCTGTTCAGATCAATGCTGAGATAGTAAGATCTCAGGGAGATATGAAGACAGAAGGGTCAAATGAAGATATCCAGTAGAATGTTGCAGCTGAGAGAGAAGGGCCAACATAGGATTGGTCAAGAATCAACAGAGGCATAAAAGGTTGTGTAAGGTTCCCGAAATCTACTCCTATGGAATTTGTTGAGTTATATAGGAGGATGGATTCTCAGAGAAGAGAATTGGAGGAGCAGAGGACCTATGCACTGGATAGGTTGCTGGGAAATCAAGGCAGGAAGATCTTCATGGATGGAGTTCATGCAGCAGATGATGGAAGAAAAGTGAGACTAGCTGACAGTCTCATGAAGGATGCAGATCAGCATGCTGGGGTGTTGACAGAAGATTTGGAAGGAAGTTCCGGACAACATACTGATGTGTTGTTAGAGGAAAAGGAGGCATTGAAGCATTGGAACTTTAATGCTGATGATCCATGTGTTACTCATGCAAAGAAAGAGGAAGAACAGTAGTTGGAAGTTGTCAGAGAGGTGAATAAGAAGGAAATTGTGTTGGCTAAAAACATACTAAAGGATCAGCATCTGGGCATGATGATTGGAGCAGTGGAGATGACTTTGACAGCTGAAGAGAAAGATGATGGAGAATTTATGGGCCTTGAACGAGAATTAGAATTTCCGTGACAATAATTGGTGACCAGGTCATCAATTGAGTATTGGGTATGTGTTATATTCTTTCCACGACTAGCCCCACACGCGCCGGGCACAACAGGGGGGGTCACAGGGGGGGCAGCAGCTCCCCCTGTCGGGGTCTGGGGTAGCGCCCCGACGAAATTTTTTTTGGTATGCGGTCCCACTCATATGCGTACCCACCCATGTTTTGTGCATGAGTTTGCACATGGTTCTGGGATACAATGGTTTTCGGCCCCTAGTATTTTGCAGATCTAGTCAAGGGAACTATTGCTATGTTCTAATCCAGGGTTAATGGATTGGGGTTTATGTATGCTTCGGCATGTATATATATGTGTTGTAACACTAAAAGGAATATAATGAAAAATCAATCTGGTCGTCCCAATTTGGGATCGAGGGGAAAATCTCTGTGTTTATCTGTTTTATGTTTTATGCTCTCGCTATTGTTTATTTTCTGTTATAAGATTTGTGTGTAGATAATTTCTATTCAGGGTTAAAACCTACGTTTGGTATCAAAGCTGTTTTGGCTTCAAGGGGACGCCTTTGCTGCTGAGGGTTTTTTTTTCGGGCCTGAGGTAGACCATTTTCAGTGGGAGATCTGCGGGATCGACTCTTGCGGTGAAGGAAGATGGCGAGCGGTGGAAAGATAGAGATTGAGAAATTTAATGGTCAGAGTTTTGAGTTGTGGAAGCTCAAGATGGAGGATCTGCTAGTGGATAAATATCAGTGGATCGCGGTAGATCCAGGTAGTAAACCAACGGCAATGTTAGATGAAGACTGGAAGAAACTAGATTGGAAGGCTAAGAGCACAATACGGTTGTGTGTATCAGATTCAGTATTGTTGAATGTATCTGGGGAAGCTACGGCGAAGAATTTGTGGGAAAAACTTGGGACTTTGTACCAATTTAAGTCTCTAGTGAATAAGTTGTTCCTGTGGAAAAAGCTGTATAACTTGAGGATGAAGGATGGAGACTCTGTGACAGAGCATCTGAACGCCTTCAATACTGTGGTAAGTCAGCTATCATCTGTTGATATTAAAATCTCAGATGAAGATAAGAGCATCAGTTTGTTGTGCTCTCTACCAAACTCGTGGGACAGTCTGGTTATTGCAATAGGTAGCAATACAACTACCTTGAATTTTGATGACATTGTTTCAGCCTTGCTATCGAAGGAAATGAGACGAAGAAATATGGAGGGTCAGAATGGAGATGCCTTATCTGTACGAGGAAGGTCCCAGAACATAAACAAGAATAATGTTTCGAGTGGGAGATCTAAATCTCCTGGAAAGTTTGTAAAGGTGTGCTGGAAATGCGGAAAGGAAGGACACTACAAAAAGGAATGCAGATCTAAAGCCCCTGAGAAAGGAAAGGGATCTGATGAAGCTCCTTCTACAGAGGCAAAAACCACCACGGATGAAGGTGGGGATGTTTATTTGGCTTCTTCTTCAAATACACATGTAGATCATGAGTCATGGTTGATTGACTCAGGTGCATCCTTTCACTTCACTCCCCATAGGGAGTGGTTTTGCGACTATGAGAAATATTATGGTGGTGATGTCTTCCTAGGGGATGATAGGAAGGACAGAATCGTCGGACGTGGAAAATTCAAGCTTAAGCTGCAAGGTGGAAGGATTAGAACACTTCCTAGTGTTCTGCATATCCCTGCATTGGCCAAAAATCTGATTTCTATAAGAAAGATGGATGATGCAGGTGTAAAAACAGTGTTCGAGAAAAATGCTTGCAAGATGGTTTGGGGAGCACTGGTATTAATGCGGGGAGTTCGGATTGGAACTCTGTACAAGCTACAAGGTAGCACTATTATTGATGGGTGTAACAGTTATGTGGTTCCTGAAAATGGAGTGGAAAGCTTAGCTGTCTCTGGAGAAAAGACCATGCTATGGCATCAAAGGCTTGGACATATTGGAGAGAAGGGCCTTCGGATACTACATAGAAATGGTATGGTAGAAGGTATGTCTAATTACTCTCTGGATTTCAATTTCTGTGAACATTGTGTATATGGGAAGCAGAATCGGGTGAGTTTTCCTTCCGGTGCTAAGAGGGCGAACAAGATATTAGAACTTGTGCACAGTGATGTGTTTGGACCTGTGTCAGTTCCATCACTGGGAAAGTCTGTGTACTATGTTTCATTCATAGATGACTTCTCAAGGAATACATGGATATATTTCTTGAGGAAGAAATATGAAGTCTTTGAAAAATTTAAAGAATTTAAGGCTCTGGTGGAAAACCAGACAAAGAAGAAGATAAAAGCGCTGAGGACAGATAATGGTGGGAAGTTCTGCAAGAAGGAATTTGAAGAGTTCTGTAAGAAGTGTTGTATAGCATGACATAAGACTACTCCATACACACCTCAGCAAAATAGAGTTGCAGAAAGAATGAACAGAACACTGATGGAAAAGGCAAGAAGCATGCTCAGTGGTACCGGGTTAGGACAGGAATTCTGGGCAGAGGCAGTGGAGACTGCATGTTACTTAGTTAACAAATCACCTTCATCAGTATTCGAGGATAAGATTCCACATGAGGTATGGACTGGTAATAAACCCTCTCTTTCACATCTAAGGTATTTGGATGTGATGCATATGTACATGTTCCAAAGGAGAAAAGGACCAAGTTGGATAATAAATCTGAAAGGTGCATCTTTATTGGGTATAAGGATGGTTTAAAGGGTTACAAGCTTTGGAACCCAGAAATAGGGAAGGTTGTGTAAAACCGAGATGTGGTGTTTAGAGAGGTGAAATATGTTGTTACACATGAAGTCCTACCAAAGGAACCTGAGAAGATAGAGTTTGAGCTAAAGGAGGATGAATCAGACTCTACAACAGAAGAATATTCAGAAGAGGAAGAGCCACAAACCCCAGCTTTGAGAAGATCAGTTCGGGAAAGAAGGAAACCAGAAAGGTATAGTCCATCTACTTTTTATTCAGGTTTTGCCTTAACTATAACTGATGATGATCCCAGAATTTTCAGGGAGGCAGTAGATTCAGAGGATGGAAAACTTTGGAAGGAGGCCATGGTTGATGAAATGGCATCCCTGCACAAAAATAAGGCATGGGATCTGGTGGAGTTGCCGGCTGGAAGGAAGCCCATCGAGAGAAAATGGGTGTTTAAAAAGAAGATGAATGTAGAAGGCAAGGTGGATAAATACAAAGCTCGGTTGGTAGCAAAAGGTTATTCCCAGGTGTCAGGAATTGATATTGGTGATATTTTTTCTCCCGTTGCCAAGGTTACTTCTATTAGATTACTTTTATCTGTTGCTGCTGCATTTGATTTTGAGATAGAATAGATGGATGTGAAGACATCATTTCTTCACAGGGATCTAGAAGAGGAGATCTACATGAAGCAACCTGAAGGCTTTATGGTGAAGGGTAAGAAAGAACTAGTATGTAGGTTGAAGAAGTCTCTGTATGGGTTAAAACACTCACCAAGGATGTGGTATCAGAAATTTGATACCTATATACGGCGACTTGGCTTCACCAGAAGTAAGGAGGATCACTATGTTTATTTTAAATTAATTGGTGACTGTGTTATTTATTTGGTCTTGTATGTGGATGATATGTTGTTGATTGGAAATGACAAAGAAATTATCCAAGATTTAAAGACCCAACTGTTCTCCAAATTTGACATGAAGGATCTTGGTGCTGCAAACTATATTTTGGGCATGGAAATTAAGAGAGATCGGGCAAAGAGGAAGCTCTGGTTAAACCAGAGGAAGTATGTCGAGACTATATTGCAGAGGTTCAATATGCAGGATAGTAAACCGGTGAGTGTTCCTATTCCCGTAGGTGCAAAGCTGTCTGCTGAACAGTGTCCCAAGACACAAGAAGAAGAGGAGGATATGTCCCGTGTTCCATATGCAAGTGCAGTGGGTAGCCTGATGTATGCAATGGTCTGTACTAGACTAGACATTACACATGCAGTGGGAGTATTGAGCAGGTTTATGTCAAACCCAGGGAAGGAGCATTGGACAGCAGTGAAGCGGGTTTTCAGATATTTACGTGGCACTAGTGATTATGGCTTGTGCTACCAGGGAAGACCAGGATTGGAAAGAATTTTGGACATTCGTGGTTTTGTTGATGCAGACTGGGCTAGAGATCTGGACCAAAGAAGATCTACAAGTGGGTATGTGTTTAGCCTATTTGGAGGCGCAGTCAGTTGGATGAGTAAAAGACAGTCTGTAGTGGCTCTTTCAACTACAGAGGCAAAATACATAGCAGCCACTCATGCAAGCAAGGAAGCGGTTTGGTTGCAGAGATTGTGTTCAAGTATGGGGTTGGTACAGCAAGCTATAAGGATAGACTGTGATAGCCAAAGTGCAATTTTCTTGGCTAAGAACCCTGCTTATCATTCAAAGACAAAGCACATTGATGTTCAACATCACTTTGTTAGAGATATGGTTGAGGCTAAAAGGGTGTTGCTGGTAAAGGTGGACACTTTGAAGAATGTTGCAGATGCATTGACAAAGTCTGTGAGCACTCAGAAGTTCTCTTGGTGTAGAGAAACAATGGGTGTTGAAGAATTGGCCAAATGACTAAGCTCTCCTGTGGCCCCCTGTGAAAAGAAAAAAAGAAGTGGGAGAATGTTGGGTGTGTGTTATATTCTTTCCAAGACAAGCCCCACGCAGCAGGGGGGTCATAGGGGGGGCGGCAGCCCCCCCTGTCATGGTCTGGGGCAGCGCCCTAGCGAAATTTTTTTTGGTATGTGGTCCCACTCATATGTGGACCCACCCATGTTTTGTGCATGAGTTTGCACATGGTTTTGGGGTACGATGGTTTTCGGCCCCTGGTATTTTGTAGATCCGGTCAAGGGAACTACGGTTATGTTCTAATCCAGGGTTAATGGATTGGGGTCAATGTATGTTTCGGCATGTATATATATGTGTTGTAACACTAAAAGGAATATAATGAAAAATCAAGCCAGTCGTCCCAATTTGGGATCCAGGGGAAAATCTCTGTGTTTATCTGTTTTATGTTTTATGCTCTTGCTATTGTTTATTTTCTGTTAGAAGATTTGCGTGTAGATAATTTCTGTTTAGGGTTAAAACCTACATTGAGATCATTGGGTCTCATGGTTTTAACAATGAAAGTTTTTTTATGTGTACAGGTGATGCAGAAGATAATTCATCCTTTGAAATTGTCTTGAGAGAAGATAAATTGTTGCTGAAGGAGGATGAGACAACCATGTCTCATATGCAGACATTTGTCAATGTCATTGACAAAGAAGAATTTGCTAGACTGATGGGCCAAGAGCAGACTAATGAGAAAATTTTAAAAGTTGCTGAAGTGAGGAAGAATCAGCATTCCATGCTGACAGAAGATGAAGATACAGTGGCTAGAGAACTTGATTTGATTGCTGAAGTTAGTAGAGGAGATGAGAGTCAATTGCTAAAGATTGCCCACAAAGGAGAAGGAAATGCTGAGTTTAATTTACAACATATTGAAGATGTGCAACAAACACAGAAGAAATGGCTAAGTTGTTTGCTGAGAGCATTTGAAGAAGAGAAAAGAATTGCAGACCCTGGAGCAAGGATGCCTGAAGTTGTGAAGAAGAGAGGAGCAGATACTACCTTGTAGAATCTAATTATGTTTACTAGTATACCAGATGAGTATGTCATTGCTGGTAGGAAATCAAATAGTGAATTGTTTTCTGAGAATGAATTTGCAGATCATGAACAAAAGAAAAGTGTTGCATAGAGATAGGAAGGGGAGGAAGAAACACCCATGGTGGCAGCAGACGCAACATGGGGGATGACACCTGCAGAAGTAGTAAACATGTTGATAGCATGTGAGACTACAAGAGCAGCAATATTGGCAGTGATAGAGATTGAAAGCAGCAGTGGAGGGCAGAATAAATTCTAGCCAGAGGATAAGCTGGGCATGGAGATTGAGTACATCAAAAGACTGACGATGAGAGTGACTCAGAAGTAGCAGACAGCAGCAGGAAGGAAGGAGAGTTTCAGCAAAAGAAAGATAAGGGTAGACTGTGAAAATATAGCTGGAGGTGACTTACAGAACAAATTCTAGAAGCCTGGAGAAGATCAGTTGAAAGATGATGTAGCTGATGGACAGTAACAAAACCAAGTATGGGATCCTAGAGGCAGAGACGAAGACACATGATCAGGAGATCATGAACAATTTGAAGCTTGGGAGTCTGATGCATGGGAATTAGGCTCAAAAGTTACTTTGTACATAAGTAGACATAGGGTGTCCCATGTTCTTAAATATTCTTGTAAGTATTAATAGTTTGAATAAAGTTGGTAGGGAATTCTAATTGTTCTCAAGTCATTTGAGAACATGAGAAATTGGTTAAGATAGGAATACGAAGAGTCAGTTAGGGTCAATTAAGTTATTGATTCTAATTTAAGAATTGGGAATGTTAAGAGTTTCTGAACTGTTTGGAGACCTGAATCGATTCAGGTCATCCTTGTGGTATTAATGTAATCTTGTAGAGTTTAGATAAGGAGGGAGTTAGAGAGAACTTCTTTAGCAATAGAGTAGGGGGATAATGGCCACCGAACTGAATATCTGGCCTGTAATAAAATTGTAAGTGATTGCTTTTGAGATTGATCACCTGTATATATATATATATATATATATCTGTTTATGGAAGAACTGTCCTTGAATTAATTATGTCTGGATGGGATTAAACCCTGTTTGAATGTATTCGAATTTGAATGGATACCTTTGGATACGTATAAAATAATTTTGTCTGAATTCTGTGAGAAGGGCATTGTTGCGTTAATTATTGCGTGAATAACTTCCGTATCTCGAAACCAATTGTATAAGAATGTGTAAATATGTACTCTACAATTTGAGATTGTATGTGCCTTGACTGAACTGATTTATGCGTAATTAAACCAACCCGAAGTATAAGAACCATCACGAATAGGCTCTACGGAGATGTTAGAGTCTTGGACTTGAACTACAGTTGGAAGGTTTCAGAGAACCGTGTGTGCATAAACTAGTGGGTTAGCGTCGAGGAACAGTGGATGATTTCCGTGTAGGAAAACGAGATCACGTTGCAATCGAACCATTGATCGAATTGGACTAGGCGAAGTCAGATGGTGGTAACAGAACGGTGCTCGATAGAACCTTGAGTGTAAGGCGGAGGAAACTGAGCACAACAGAATAGAGTGTTGATGGAGTTAAATGGAACCTGGAGCATGGAAAGAGTGGAACCGTGATCGAGATGAACAGTGAAGGTGGTTTTCGGGTTTGATCGCACCACCTTTGAAGGGGTAAGTGGTATTTATCAAATCGGAGCGATTCCATAGAGCATCCAATGCGTGACATAGATGGGACCCAAGAAAACCACTCCCACAGTGCGCCATCGCGTGTTATTGTTCTTGCAAGTAACCCGTGTGATATCCGTTTGATCAGATGTTGCGGCGTGATGGAATACGAGCCCTCCGATCAGGTCGATGGTTAGTCAGTATCGTTCGTGCACATAAGTCGCCCGACATTTGATTAGGGCCATCAGATCATCTAAATCCAAGCGACGTTCTCTCCGTTGTTGGATGGATAAGATCATTAGTGATGGGCCCTAGTTTAAATTATATTGCTCATTGTTAAGGTTTGTGGGTTTAACAAAGGTATGAAATTTATAGGTGGCGCCCAGTATTTTATTGATGTCGGGTTATTTGTATTAGGGAATGTGCATATATATATATATATATATATATATATATATATATATATATATATATATATATATATATATATATATATATATATATATGTATGTATTGAGTGCACATGTAAAGATATGGTATTATTATGATTTCAACATAGTATAGAGATGGCACCTCCACCAGCAACATCATATGAAATATGTGATGTAGTGAACATGATTTAATATATGCGTCTGCCGAGGGATAACATAAGGGCATAGAATTAATATCTAAAATCTTAGAGATTTGAGATATTAACACTCTCAGATGTAAGTGTTGAATTTTCTAGCCTAGAATAAAGGAAGGTTGTGAGACTTCCAGATTGGGGAGATTATTGGGAATGAAATTTTGAATGCAATTGTACACACAGCTTTGTTAAAAAGTTGAGCAAAACAGGACTGTGGTTGTGACCGTTATCAAGGTCACCTCCACGGGGACCATTCTAGGCACGCTTTTGGTGAACGATGAAGGTGTTCCTATAAAGAAAGTACAACTCCCAGTCAAGTTTTAATATTTTAAATATTTCATGTACTTTATCTAAAACATATTTTATCATGATTTTTATTTTCAAATTAATGATAATATCTTTTTTTATTTGTAGGAAACAATGATTTCTATAGGGCCTTGGAGAGCAAGGCGTTGGTAATTTTTGGCCCAACCATACGCACAAGGTGCGATTCCCAGAATTCCAACCTGAAAAAATAAATTCTATATTATCTAGAAGTCCTTTTTCGTGTGGACACATTTGATATAATAGTGATCACTCAGGCAGTTGGAAAATATCTAAAATATACGAGGGAAACTTATAGGATGCACTTGAAAATTAACTATTTATACAAGTGTCCTCTCACAGTTCCAGAGAGGGAGTGGAGAGCACTCATCAATGACGAAAAAGAGAAAAAGGCCAAGAAAGAATGAAAAATTCTAACTAGACCAGCAAGGTAAATTACAACTTTAATTCAATAGCTTTAATTTTCTCTATGTCCAAAATAAAAGTGTGCTACATAACTGACTTCAAGATTTTGATGATAGGTTGCCTGACACCTCAAAGGCAACCAAATATAGGATTGAAAAAAAAAGGCCATCACAAGCTAGGCCAAGGCGGCTATTTGAAATTAGCAGCAAAAGTAGCTAAATATCTTATAATTAATTGTATCGCCTTCCAACATTTTTGTAATCCCATAAAATAACATTAAAAATAAAAAAAATCATATGTAGGGTGATGAATTTAGAATGGAAACCGCAGAGGAAGACAGAGAGATCACTTTCCATTTTGGCTATCAAGCCCTAGTTGAACATCGTAGAAGCTTGGGACAAGTCCCAAGATCCAGAATGCCTGATAAGGTAAAACATTAACCTTTCAATATGTTTGTTTTCGTCCATAAATTTAATTTCTAACAACTTTTTTTACATCAGGGGAGCAACACTTTCAATGAGACAAAGAACCTAGTTGTAGAGTAGTGCGTTGAGAGTGAAATATTGTCAGAATTACATGGTACTCATATGCAACCTAATCATTCTAGTGAGGACCAGGCCGACAATTCTACTATCAGGGAAGGCCATTACAGTAATTAATTTCCACTTATAATTTTTTCTAATGATACCTTGATGGTTGTGTCCTTATAGCATGTTTTGTTTAAATGACAGATAATGTTGTACTTGAGCATCCTACCACCGAAGAGGAACACAAGGCAACGGTTCAAATGGTTACAATTGGTGCACTAGGTAAATAATCTCATTGAGATTTTGTTTATTAATATTACCGAAATAGTTCAATGATATTTAAAAATTGACAATTAAAATTTAATATTATATGTTTTTGTAGGCGATGCCCCATCATTGCATGAGACCAGACATTGTAAGTACGCAACTAGGTCAGCTATGCGGGAAAGGCACGAAATAGAAGTAGAGCACAATGATGTTGATGATGTAGTTAGGAGCTTGAGAAGTAGGAATATGAAAAAGAAGAATTGATAATGTAAAATATTGTATTATTATAAGACAAATGTTACCATACTTGGAAGCTTTTTTGCATTATATAAAAACTCATTTATCATACTATTTTTATGTCAAGCACTTTCAATGTTTTCTTGTGTACTTTTTGTTGCATTGTTTTTTCATTAGTTATTGAATATTTTTTTTTCTGCTCATGAAAGTAAAAAATGAAATATAGATTAGGTATTGGGGAATTGAGAGTGATGTGAGAGGGGGGGGGGGAGGCTAGTAGAGCTTCCACCTTCACATGGTTGGCCCTGTTTAGTAGAGAATAATTTATTGGAGCAATTTAATATTCGAGCAAACCTCCCTTGATCCAACGTAGCAACAAAAAAGTCATTGTTGACTTAGTTGCTACTCTTTCAGATCATGGGGGGCTTGTTCCAACTTTAGGTGAATCCAATAAATTTTTCTTGAAATGAATAGGAGCTTATTCATATATGTTTTGACATTATCAACATATGTTCTAACATTATCATAAGAATGCATCTTAGAGAAAAAAATACTACATCAATTACTTGTATTTATTGTATAGATAATTATGGATTTTGAATGACTTGCCAGCACAAGTACAAATCCTCTTGCATCATGAGCAATACAACTTGTCAACCAGGGTCATGTCTAGGATATTTTTTCTTGTGCGCTTGACCAGGTTCGTAGTGTCACATTTTGTAAGTTCCTTTACATTTCATAATTCAATATGAAGCTAGTTCATGATTATTATCTGCTTTTTTGTATGTGCTTTTTCATCTATTTCACTATAAGTCTAAACTTGCTTTTAAACATTGAATTTTTTTTTTGTACTATTTTTATACTTACTTGTTCTAGTTATGGTGATATAACCGCCATTGTATCATATCCATCTTATCACATTCCCTTGGGTTGTATTTAGGTACACAGGAACTCCAACCAGTTCCAATTCCCTCACATTCCTCTTAGCCAACAACATAAATTTAATATATGTGGGTTCCCCAGCCCAATGACCCCTTTAATAGTAGAATGAGTGCCCCTATTCTGGTAATTGTATATCTGCTATATTAGCCTAGGAGTGGACCTAGATTATTTGCAGCCAATTTCTCCCTACCACCATTTTCTAGAAGTCTATTCTGTTAGGTTGTAAACTCCCTTGGGTCATTTATTTCCAAAAAACATGCCAATTATTTGGAGTTGAAATCTTATATCTCATATTGAAAAAAAGAAAGAAAGATTAAATACAAGTTTATTTAAAAATGCTTAAATTGTAGCAAATTTACTTGGTAGGGTGTTGTTATAATATGTGTCAAGTTTCCAACCTTAATTTGTAGGTCCAGGTGCAGGTTAGAAAGTTGGACCTAGATCTAACACATTAGATTGATTCCTTGAGTTTTTTCTAGGGGTTACTCCATGTACGTAGAATGATTTCCACCCAGGATTCAAATCCCCCCACTCAGCCCAGTCTTGAAAGGTTTAAGGGTTCGCCCAATACAAGGTTTATTGTACTAAGTGGACACAATGAGATCTACAGATAACCTCCTCCTCATTTAGATGATGATAAATTCTCTTGAAGTTCACAATCTCAATTTTAGCTAGGTTGACCTAGTTTTGTCATCACTTAGACACTAATAAAATTATCTTATTGCATCTTATATTATCTCCTCACACTAATCATCTTAGAAGGGGATAAGCCACTGACCAATAGAATGATGGATAGGACACTTGTCACCCCCAACTAGGGGGGCTGACAATGAAGGTTAGGGGACAAACCCCAAAAATAAGGATGGATTTATGATCGAAAATTGGCCTGGATTTTTCCTACAAACATCAATCTATCATCACTAACTATTTATTCTACGCAAGGTATCTAAAGTCACTCTACCAATTCATTTTAATGCCAAGAATTCACTGCACGAAACAAAATAATTGTTATTTTTTTTCGAGTTAGGATACAGTTTATAAAATTAAAAACTTGGTATTGGTTATAGGTCCATAGTGTTGCATATTTTATATTTGAATTACATCAATATTTATAATAATTACCTTTATTTCTGTGTGTGTAATCTCTATGTGTGTATGTGTGTTGGCTCACACACAGACACAAAGTTGAGCCATCAAAGATGAATCTCAAAGGTGTTTTTCAAAATATAAGCACACATGGGCATTATTGAGCCAACAATGCCTTGATATTTCATTCTCATGGACAAGTCTCAATGTGGAAAATCCATGAAATATAATTATGTCAACTTTTTCATGTAATTCTTCCACATTTTTCCAAAAAAACACATTGCCACGTGCTCTTGTTTTCTCATTTTTCTAAGCAAATAAATGGGAGCATGTGATGCTATAGATGGAGAAGGTTGTTGTGTCTACATGTAGGTGCCCTCCTATGTGTCAAGGCCTACTACTTCTATCCTATCACCGAAAAACCTTAGAGATAGGTCACTGAAAATCTCAGAGAAGATGTTCAAAAATATTTGTTTGTAGGTTGTTTGAAGATCACAATCTCAATTTGCAGTGAAGAACAATAATATATTCATTGGTCTGTGGAACACCCACATGGAAGATAACATGTCATTGTTATTTGGTTCATGATGTTGTGGCACCGAAGTAGAATGATGTGGCACACCTATGTGGTAGATGGTGTATCATCATGACATGGCTCATTGGTGATGTGGTGATGACATGGTGAAAAAATTGCACTAACGTGGCACTGACATGGAGAGGAAGTGGAAGGTGATGTGGAGTGCATTTCGAGGAATGGATTGTGAGAAATTTGGAATCTAGTATTTTTCCTATCTCCCAATTCTAATAGAACCTAAAAAATTTCAGTTATATTAGTTGTAGCTACAAATCCAAAAGAAACCTAAGACAATATGAAATACTTGTAGCTTCCTAATTATGTATCCATAGTGTGATATTGTTATGCATTACATTGTTAGAAGCATTTATACAAAATGATAATAAATGAAAATAGGCTATCCCAGTTGGGCATGATGTCAAGGTGTTGCCATGGTGTATTCATGCTTGGGCATGATGTCAAGTATTAGTCTAAATTTAACATTAAACACGGTGTATTTTTTAGTGGAAATAAATCTTTGGTGGATACCCTAGATTCTTCTTGAATGAGAGGAATTACAACCAAAAAAATTAATCCTAATCTCTTCTTCTTGATATGATGAAGAAGCAAGGTTCCCAAGAATGCTTCAAGCGTAGAATGATTAAAGAGAAATTCTCAAGGTGAATAACTATATCTTCTTTTGAATATCAATTTAAATGCCGCTAAAATATTTCAAGCTATTAGCTTCAAAATTTCATTCTTCTCAAATCAACAGGTCTGGAGCCTATTTCTTTAGATATTTGAAGCCCTCTTAGAGATTTCATACTCTGTAAGAATTCTTCCATTTGTTAAACTCTGAAGTAGATCCAGTTCAACCTTGAACCTTTGAATAGGGCTTAACGTAGTCACTAGAGACAAATAATTGAAGTCTTCCAAAATGAACTTTTGGAATAGGAATATTTGAGATATATTCCCTCAAAATAGTCCTTCACATTATTCACTGTATAAGCCTTCACATTATTCAAACTACGATAGTATTTTTTTTCCCTCCTTTTCTTCACCTATTCCATTCATAAAAAATGATACACATTTGGGCAAAGAGAGTAGCACGCAAATTTATAGTTCACTAGGTTTTCCCCATCTTGTCATTTATTCTTTGTGTACATAATTCTCCCAATGGTTCCTTGTGCTCACAATCCCACAGGTGTAAATCCAAAAAAGGAGAAATGGAAGGAAATTTCTTATCAATTTAAGTTATAGGTGGGTGCCACTTTATTTGTTTTTCTTAGAACTTACCATATTCCACTTATTTGGCTTTCTTGTCAATGAATCTATGTTAGATGTTGACAGGTGAAAAATCACTATCCCTTATTTTACATGGCTTATCAAGGTTTTGCATTTGGTGACACTGTATTTTCTGCTGAATATTTCAAGTATATGATTGCCATCGACCTTGGATTGATTTCCTTATAGCTTCATAGCTCCTTATGAAAAAATGACAGCTATAAGCATGTCACTGTTTCTTTCTAGATTCAACATTTGACTGATGACTATATTGCTTCAGGTCTGTTTTCCTTGGATCTTTCAAACTTCATGACAGTGATCAAATATATATGAGATTGGTGACTACCACATGTACTTGGTCACCACAGGATTTTAACTTCGTAAGAAGAGTACAATACCAGTGTCATAAGGACACATATTTGAAGAAGAGATGTGTTCTCTCACAAACATAGAAATATCTATGCTTCAAACTTTTGACAAGTTTAGAATTCTTGATAGGGATCAATCGTATGCCCAGAAGAGGACCTTAATTAATTTGGATTGGTGCTTCTTTTTGGAGTTTCTTGGTATTAGTTATAGGTCCATAGTGTTGCATATTTTCTATTTTAATTACCTCAATATTTATAGTAATTACGTTTATGTCTATGTGTGTATGTTTTTTGGCTCCAACAGAGACACAACGTTGAGCCGTCAAAGATGAATCTCAAAGGTGTTTTTCAAAATATAAATGCACATGGGAATTATTGAGCCAACAATGCTTGCAAATATCCTTCTCATGAACAAGTCTCAATGTGGAAAATCCATGAAATATAATTATGTCAACTTTTTCACGTAATTCTTCCACATTTTTCGAAAAAACACATTGCCACGTGCTCTTATTTTCTCATTATTCTAAGCAAGGAAATGGGAGCATGTTATGCTATTGATGGAAAAGGTTGTTGTGTCTACCTGTAGGTGCCCTCCTATGGGTTAACGCCTACTATTTCTATCTTGTCACCAAAAAATCTCAGAGATAGGTCACTAAAAATCTTAGAGAAGATGTCTGAAAATCTTTGTTTGTATACTGTTTGAAAATCACAATGTCAATTTGCAATGAAGAACAGTAATATATTCATTGGTATGTGGAACACCCACATAGAACATAAAATTTCATTGCTATTTGGTTCATGATGTTGTGGCACTGAAGTAGAATGATGTGGCACACCTATGTGGTAGATGGTGTATCATCATGACATGGCTCATTGGTGATGTGGTGATGAAGTAAACATAAGATAGTATGAAATACTTGTAGCTTCCTAATTATGTAGCCATCATGTGATATTGTTATGCATTACGTTGTTAGAAGCATTTATACAAATTGATAATAAATTAAAATAGGCTATCCCAGTTGGGCATGATGTCAAGGTGTTGCCATGGTGTATTCATGCTTGGGCATGATGTCAAGTATTAGTTTAAATTTAACATTAAACACGATTTATTTTTTAATGGACATAATATTATAAATAATAGACACCTATTTTTTCAAGAGGTATCCTTTATGGATATACCTGATATTTTTATTTACCTTAGTAAAGGGTACAAGGTGATGTTATCGCATATTTTTAGTCATGTTTTATTGTTGGGAAGTTTGTCTTGCTACAACAGAAAGAAAATAGAGCTGTGTTTTAATGACTGAGCAGTTTTCCTTGCTACAACAACAAAGAAATGGGGTTGTGTTTTAATTATTGGGCAGTGTGTCTTGCTACAGTAGCAAGGAAATGGAGCCATTTTTTAATTTCTGGGAAGTGTATCTTACTACAGTAACAAGGAAATGGCCATCGCTAAACTTCACATCTAGTGGCTCAACACAATTACCATCACTAACTTATTTCCCATTGACCACCAAACTAGTGGACTTATCCAACTTTAGTGTTTTTGTTAACCAACTAAAATTAGCTGTGCATTTTTCCTTTAAAATTTTGCAAAATATAGTTGAGTCATGGAGTATTTTACACTGTAATGGTAGCATAAGACTAATTGGTATAATTTGTGTGATTTTCATATATAGTTGGTCTTTATATGGGATATTTTCTTCACTTGATTGTGTAACCATGATAAGCACTAGTACAAAGACATCCCATTCTTGATATGGTAAGATTCTTGGACATGCTAATTCCTTTGTGACTTGGCATTTCCATGGTGCTTTTGACGTTTATTTCACAGGGAAATATTCATGGATGGTAGATCATAATAGGAATGTCAATTATGTGTACACTCGGATATGAGATTAAGATTGTCATGTTATTGGTTTTGTTCTTATCATAATACCTCTCTTGTATGTACTACAAGAGTAATCTCCCTATTTAATGGTTTATAATTGGGTATACACTTGATGACCCTTCCCACATGCACCATGTATTAAATGAATGCAAGTATAGCAACGTATAGAGGCCTCCCTTTGAGGCAAAAAATAGGACTTCTTTAGAGGTAGCAGTATGAAATGATAGTTGTAGGTTTCATTTCCATCTTTACAATCCTCTTGTGTTGACTCCCTTGGAGGAATTTCAAGCATAGCCTTCCAGTCTTGTAAATGCAACCAATGGGTTTCAAACTAATAGAACACATATAATAGAACAATGATGTTAGGCCCAACCTCAGAAAAATGGTGTTGGAAAAATAACATAAGAATGGTAAAAACTATGCCATTCACACAATAGTGGATCACCCAAGCATAAACAGGAACAAAAAAAATCACAATTACACATGGGGATATGTTACAAGTGACATCATATCCCAAGTTCCAACACTTGACCTTGGGTTGAAAAATAAGTATAACGATTGGTCTTATTCATGCATGCATAAATCCTCGATCCTTATGTTATCACTGAGTATGGTGCCATTGTAGGTAGATCAAACTTGAGGTGAGAAACAAGAGTTAGATCTAACAATGGCACCATAAGACCTCAGTAGATCAACATAGAGATAAAAATTTCATCATACTATCAATGGCCCTGACTAGTTCACAAATTTGATTGAGAACAAGTCCAATCATTAGATTTTATAAAGGATACTATCATAAATAATTTTTCCAAAATGTCACAACTTCTTCAATCTGGAAGAGTGTCATTTCAATACTTCTTCTTATGATAACTATTTTCATGAATATATGATGATTCCAATATTGATCTACTACAAATATGTTTTCATGCCAAATTTTCATAGATATCCATCCCTCTGGCTAGGACTTCCCATTTGCACTGGTGGACTGATATTTCCTTTTGAGAATTCAACTTTCAGATGAGTGAAATTTCAAAGTAGTTCAAGGACCTATTCAATAATAAAGAAGTTGGCACTCTTTTACATTAATTGCGATTAATGTATCATTGTATTATCCTTATGCCGATAAGACACCTATATTTTCTCCTTTCAACTTTGGCCCACAAACTAGGGCTTTCAGCAAGCACAAGAAATTTTTTCTCCTTATTTATTATTACTCTGAAACTGTTTATTCTTTCTGGTTAGTACTCTGAAAATTTAGAAAAAATAAACGTCGGAAGACCGTGTTTTAATGACTATGGGGTTTTGTTTTAATTATTGGGCAGTGTGTCTTGCTACAGTAGTAAAGAAATGGTGCCATGTTTTAATTTCTAGGAAGCATATCTTTCTATAGTAACAAGGAAATGGCCATCGCTAAACTTCACATCTAGTGGCTCAACACTATTACCATCACCAAATTATTTCACATTGACCACCATTGACCAAATTTCCACATTGTCATTTTGGCTGTAGAATGAACTTTATGTACAAGATTGTTATTTCCCCTCTTTATTTTAAATTCTTCGAAATCACATCTGAAGGGGTTCTCCTAACTTTGTTGATCAAGGGAATTACTTGGACCAGCCTGCATGAAAAGTGTGAGAGAAGTCTGAGTTGTTTTTCTAGAGCCTTCAGATCAGTAAGTGCTTAGATAACAATTTCATACCAATAGTTGAGATACCCAGGAGAGATAATATTGAGGTTGCTAGAAAAATATTCCAATTAGATACCTAGCATTCCACCGGAAACATAAAGCAAAATTATGTGTGGGAACATACAATCTCTACATTATTTCATGTCTGACAAGTGCCAAAGAATATACATTTCATAATTTCTTTGATAAAGCCTTGTAGCACAAAGGGTAAATAGGGGACCTGCCACCATTGTAATAAGTTGCAACTATAGATATCACATGGATAATGACTGCATGCCAGAGAGGGTCCAGATGGCATCAAGGATATTTGGTTTTCAAGCTCTGGTTTGAGAAACCCATTGTGGATATAAATCCTAGTATAGGATAAAAGTAAATTGGAAACCACAAATTCAACTATGCATTCACTACATGTATCTTCCTCAATATCTATGGTAGGAATTTTTTTTATTTCAGTTAGAGAATTTTGTAAAAGCGCTTTCTTGATAGGTATTATCGGTTGGAAATTTAAAATAAGAGAGATTCCTACCATCACAGGGGAGCTTAAATCCAAGTAAGCAAGAATTGTATGCATGTAGGAGATAAATTCTACAGATAAAGTAATGCCCTTTTGAAGGTGGGGGAAAGGCTGAAAAGAGTGATTAATTTCAAGGATCCAAATTTCAAAAATGTGTTCTGGTAACAACTAGGGTTGTATATTTCTCATGGAGACTTCTAGGGATGTGATTTCTGAAATTCTACTTCAAGAGTCTATGAAGCTTGTAAGGCCCCACTATAACAGTTGAAAATTACCCTAATTTCTCTTGATATCGTATGTTTTAAATGCAAAACTCATAACTCCAAAGGGTGAGGCTTGGTCAGCTGTATAGTATGTACTCTTGTTAAGTTCTCTTAGCACATGGAAGGCATGAACATATTGGTTTCCTTGAACATAAGTTCAACCATATCTTATCCCATATCCTTCATTTTCTCCTCTATAATACCCACATATTTAACCCTTTTTTATTTTGAAATTTGAATCCATCTATGAGTCCTAACCCTTTCGTTTTCTAATTCAAAGAATAGTTATACTAAAAAGTAAGTAGCGAGTATCTTTCATACCTCAATGTAGGCATAGTAATATCCATGATATGGCCGTGGTCTAGCTCCTATAATTTAGGATCCTATTCTTGTAGCCCCATAGTCCCATTTTATAGGTGTTTTGTCTCTTCCTTTAACTGCACAATTTTTTTCTCTGGCTCTACAAGTCCTTCATATAGCTTAATGGATTTTCTTGAAATATTGGTTTCCTTGATACATAGCCTTTTTTTTTAGATATGTGGTTGTTTTCGCTTGATTTTATTGGAGGTTATTTGCAATTATTGTCTATTTTCTTTCTTATATTCCTCCTTTTGACAATTGACTAATTCCTCAATAGTGATGGGTGTTGGAGAAGGAGGTTGAGGCTTCCCTTATCTGATATTGTTACTCTTTATGGTCTTAAAGTATGTCAGGGCTTTCTTTTATTTCCTTCATTGATGTTTGGTTTGGGTACTTAAGCCTACTAGCATAGAAACAATTTCCTCCTATATGTTCCCTTCTATAGTGCTTTCTTTCTCCTCCATTGTCCTTTTCTTTGGTGGCCTGGATGTTTGATTATAATATAAATATTAAGCATAATTTTTTATTTTTTTAATAGCTCTCAGTGAAATTTGGTATTATGTTGGCATACATTTTTGGACTATTCATTTCCTGGAGGACTCTTGCAATTATAGGTACCCTGAATTCATTTTTGTTGGTGAGAGCTTATGGATATCCTTTATCATTTTCCAAATAATAGGAATTTAATTACATATTTAACTGGGCAGGCATCATTCCTTGTTCCCTTTTGGTTCTTGGACTCTTCTTCATTGCAGAATCACCAAGATGGCCGGTGAGTTAGTAGCACATTCAAGCACGTACACTGAAGTGATATGACATTTTTTTTAGGTGTCCATGTTACTTATTTACTATCATCCATTATCATTAAGGTCTCATTCTTTATGGCCATGTACATGCAGGCAAATATTGGTAATAAAAATTTTGAAGATTCATTACAGGCTCTCTGAGGCTCTGATGCCGATGTTTCTCTACAAGCAGTTGAAATCAGGGTATTTTTCTGCACCAAATGTGCTCATTCAGTTGTTTACACTTTTCCTTCTATCTGTATGGTTTCTGAATCTTTAATTCATTTCTCATCCATCATTCATTTTCCTTTCCATTTCCATTTTCAAAAGTATATGTGTTTTTCTTGTTTCTTTCAGTTTTTTGGCCTTTGCAAATGGTTTATGTATTGCACAATACATATCATAGGAATTAATCCTTTTCTTATACTGGGACAATTATCTTCTAACTAATCCAATTGTAATTATCTTTGGGAAAGAGATATGTGTTGTAGGTAGCATGAGGTGTCTATAATCCAGATTGGTTTAAACCTATGCAGTATCAGCTTGCCTACATGCCTTCTCATCAAAGAAAATTTTAAGAACTCAGAGAGCATTCTCTTTTCTGATCTCAAATATTTTCCTCTTATAAGATTTGTAAATATACTCTAAAGTATTCTTATTTTTTCTATTACAAATCACTAACAATATGCCCCAAGGACAATAAACTCACATATTATAAGAGGTCTTTGATATGTATTAGACAACCATTTCTTACAATAATTGAATCTCTATGTTTCCAGGACTCTTCAATGAAAGCCAATTTGTTGTTTCTCTTTATTTGAATCTTGCAAAAGACTCCTAAACTCTAATGAGGCACACTAAGGAGGCTATAATCCTTTCCAAAACCATAAATTCTTGAAACCTGCTGAAATTTGAACTTCGAACTGCTAAGGATATCCTACCCAATAGAAGAAATAAAAAAACCACTATCAGTGTCACGGTACGTTGGTTTTTTGCTGCCTTGCAAGGAATATGGCCCTTGAAGATTTGGTTCAACCTATCAATGAATGCTTAGTTGCCAAGGTCATGTTTGGGAATTCTATGATTGCCACCTTCGTGACTCACATCAGCGACACATGGCTCGAGTTTGAGTTCGAGAACGATTAAGTTCGATTCGAATTTGAATTTTCTGATAAGGTTTGGATGATTTTCACCATTAAATTCGTGTGTATATATATATATATAACATAAAATTTAATATATAACATATTATAAATTAATATATTAATTTATAATATATATGAAATAAATAATTTATAAAACTATTTTAATGAGATAATATATTCAAATTAAAAGGGATACATATTTTATAAAGAGATACATATTTTAGGAAGTTAACTTTATCCCTTATATAATTTGAATCACATTAGGATAGTTTTATAATTTGCTTCAGATACATATTTTATAATAATACTAACATATTCAAATGAAGATAAGATATTCAAATTAAAAGAGATAAAATTAAATAAAATCTTATCTCTTTTAATTTGAATATCTTATCTTCATTTGAATATGTTAGTATTATTATAAAATATGTATCTGAAGCAAATTTTAAAACTATCCTAATGTGATTCAAATTATAAAAGGGATAAAGTTAACTTCCTAACCTACCAAAGCGTCATTCCTATCTTCGTCGGTGCATAACCTGCTAAAGTGTCATTCATCTCTCTGTGAGTGCAGCTCCGTCAATGGTCTCTTAGCATATATTTTACATACATTTATTCTTTGAGGCACAATGACCCTAATATGATATAATAAATGTTTGTGCATTTTTTCATCCTCACGGTACTACTTAATCCTATAAACATCATGGGATCCCCTCCCTCCCCACCTGTATCATGCATAGGGAAGAGTTACTGCTACCAATGCAATGTAATTTGGTATTCAAAAATTAATAGGAGTTAGCCGGACTAGAGCTGGAGACCTAATGATAAGAGCTCTACCTTGAAACAATAAGTTATAACTTATAACTAATTATGGGGTCTTTTAGGATATATATATATATATATATATATATATATATATATATATATATATATATAAGAGAGAGAGAGAGAGTTTAAATTTACTAAGCTAGCCCACCACTAGATTAGGGAGTCAAGTAGCAGTGTGAAGTACCCTGAGTATAAATTTATCATTTTTAAAAGGCAATTCCATAATCCTCAGGGTACTACTTACTGGTACTTGACTCCCTAATTGTGGCCTCTTTTTCTTTTAGTCCTGTACTGTCACTGTATCCACTTATGGAGGACCTGGGACCAGGATTTGATTGAGGTACATTTCCATTTGGAAGCACTAGAGGTTCTACTTGAGATCTATTTTTGGCTTGCCAGAAATGTCAAGCTAGTGGATCCTTTAAAAGAAAAATAGTGTTGTTAAAAACACATTGAAAAACATAAAATAAAGAAAAAAAAAGGCATTATGTGTGTTCCTAAAACCCTAACTCTTCCCTATAAAATAGTAATTTTCTGCCGAGTTTTAGGGATGGGGGAGCGTGGCAGTGGGAAGAATCGAGATACACGTGGGAGATGTGTTTGAGCACCCTCAAAATTTGGGGAAATTCACGGGGGATGGGGGAACGTCATGTCTCCATCTCTAAAATTATCAAAATAAAAATAAGAATGATAAAATCCTTACCACAATAATTTATCTCTTGTGAATTCATTATTATGTAGTCCAACGGAAACACTATAATATTACCAATCCTAAAACCCTGACAATTGTTAAGTTTGCTGAATTCTGAATGGGATATGGAATTCTACTTTCTTCATATGAAGTTTGATGAGTTTGGAACCACTCAAACATGCTGAAATAATTAATGGTAATGTTAAAATTTATTATTTACTAGGGCCAAAAAACTTTATTTATAATTATTTTCTAGGGAAAAAAACTCCTCAAAGCTCTATCTCCTATCTTTGTTTTGTGTTAAAGGGTTGTTGGACAGAAAATCGAAGGGGATTTTCAAAATTTGGGGTGATGCATTTTCCTCAGTTTCTCAAAAAGGGGGATGTGGGGGGCACCCACATGTTTTCGAATTGGCAACCATTACACAAGGAGTTCCTTAACAGTGCACCCATTCACGTATTGTTCTACACCCGATGGGTGATAAAGTCAGTTTCAATTGGTGGAATTATAGGTTTGGTTATAGCTTTGATGAATTATCTATTTATCACTGTGATGGCCACATCCTACTAGCTAATGATTGATCTTGTCTCACTCGTTGACCTATGACAATCTTCTTGTTGGAAGTGGAAGGCATGACCAGCTTGCTTGGAAACTTGCTCATTGTTTGATACTTTGAAATTGTAAATTGGTTGAATGTGAACAACTTTGATGTCTTAATCCACCAAATAGATCCACCATAATTGTGTTAGGTTAAAATTTGTTGACATATGAACTTGTTTTGGAAATAATCACCATACACAGCAATGTAGGTACTAGATACATATTGTTCTACCTATGGTGTTGTTAGCAACCTATAAATATAGGATTCATAATTTTGACTTGACTAATGATAATTGTGTAAATACATACTTTTCTTTTTGCAAGTTTTTTTCCCATATTTATAAAAAAGAAAAAGAAAAAAAGATGGTAAAAAGTCCTAAAAGAAAGATGAAAGGACTTAGAAAAAATAATATACCCCAAAAGAAAAAACATGAATAAAACATGAAAGTGTGCAAGTCTAAATGCCACTACTTTTACTTTTTGTAGTTGATTATGGCAGAGTGTCAATAAATTCCATAATCTGTAATGAGTTGAACAATTTAATCTTGACTTGTCATCTTTCAATTTCAAATGTTGTAGATAGTGAACAAAGAATTGTCATACAGTTTAATCATGACAATTCAATATTTAGGTAGAGAAATAAAGAATCCAACAGTTTAATCTGGATTCTTGGATGAAATAAGTGTAGAATTAGATAGTCTACTACTTTCAAAAAGAATAAAAGGTTATAAGGTTGCTAGTTCAAATGCACCTGATTAAAATAGAAGGAAAAAATGTTAGAGGATATGACTAGCTAGGTAAAAGAAGGTGGGAAACATCATTGTAAATATCTGTCACCAGGCTATAAATAACTAATTTCCCCTCCCCATAGCAATTTGATATTATAGACTATCAGTCAAAGAGGCTCAAGGCATTTCCTTAACTTCTGTTGGGACCCGACCCAAGGCTCAATGACTGATTAGCTGAAAATGTTAAGTTTCTATATTAATCCTAGAAATTTTCATCATTTACCCCTTCATGCACTCATCACCATTTTACTTCATAAGTAAGAGCTCTTTTCTTACTTAAATGTTACATAAAGGCCCATTTAATTAAATTCCCCCATTTTAAAAAGCATAAAACCCTCAAAAAACATGATATACTAAGTAAAAGTGAATGAGTTATGAAAACGAAACTTTATTTTAATTTTCTCTTTCCTTAGTTTTATTTATGAATTTTTGAGTATTTATTGTACCTTTTCATATTAACATTTAACTTATTTTATTAACTCCCTATAAAATATCCTAGTCCTATTAATATAACTCCTTTTAATTTAATATCCCCAAAAAACCCCTTATTATATGCTTTTATGTCAAAGATATTAATCACATGTTGGAGTAACATCCCGAAGTTACCTCTTTGACATAAAACTACCCATAAAAATATACCCCTTTCCCCTATGGTTATTAGACCCCTCCGCTCTCTAAAACTATATAATAAAGTTAAAATAAAACAAAAGGTGCATTTTATTTACATTATGTGTATTTAAAAAACAGCGCACAAAAAAATACTTACACCATTACTCTCGTTCCCGCATTACCTTTACCCAAGGTTATAGTTCTAACCTTACCCCTCTTTTCCCGCTATATACCCTATACCAAAGTTTAAGCCTTGGTTGAACCCTTTATTAACCCACCCCATTCACTTTATTTTATGTATAAACTCCTTTTATACATAAGCTTCATCAAATAACCTAGTGCCCTCACGCTCATCCTCAACCCTCCAATAATTTTTATAATCCTAATCCAACGATATGCATTGAGCGTGATCAACCGACCTCCAACCTCACCATTTCTCATCGCATTGATTTTAAACTGTTGATCATCACTTACTAAATCAACAGCACATATAAAAAAACCTTGTCCCACCTTTTTTCCTCGCAACTTCCTGATGCATCTCAATCGTTCGCATCACGGAGTCACATCCGATGGTGTGGATCTCATATCGCGCAACAAAAGTGATTGGGAAAAGTTTGTAAAAAAAATTGTGATAAAAGTTGTTTCATGAAACCACCATATGCTATGTGTCACAACTCTACATGATCGCATTCCAGAAAGGAAAAACTACTTACCGCTCAAGAGAAATGTGATAACCACTAATGGTTTCGCCTTCAATGCAAAATCCGCTTCCCGCCTTTAATAAACTTGTAATTAATGTCGAATATGATGATTTTTTAAGGTTAAACTTTAAGATATCATAATTATATCGGTTCGTTGCATTCCCTACTAATTTAAATCCCACCCTGACTGTTTTAAAAGAATTTCGAGCCTATGTTGACCAATTTATAAGCCTCGATGCTGAACTTTACCACTGTCAAATATCTAGTTCAAATTGAGGATACCCTGTCGACATAACAAAGCACACTGTTTCGGCTCCAACCAATCAACAGAAGTCCAAATTTGACCACAAAAGCTTCAGAAACCCTTTCAAAGCATCAAAATACCTACGAATTAAGGAAGATTGAATTCATATGTAAACCCATTTAAATCCAAAATCCTCATTTTGCAGTCTCTTTTTGAAAACAAATTCCGAACACAGATTGATTAAAAGACTTCTTTTCCACATTTGTACCATTCAGGAAACCCTGTTTCCTGTCTTAGCCCAGTTTTTATCTATCAGAAGCCTAATTTAAGCAAAGAAAACTCAAAAGAGATTATCCTTAGCCAAATTTTCTCAATTATCCCTCTATTAAAGTAAATTACTCTTGCAAACAATCTAATCTTGCAGAAGTAAGCCTAAGAATGCCTAAAAAACAGAGTTAAAACCTCCACAGGTAGATCCCATTCCACAGGACTTTCAAAAAACCTTCAAACACCTCCCTGCAGACCTATATTTCATTAACGAATTGTTTGATTTTTGCAGGTTATTATCAGAATAAGAAATTGGGCCAACAGTTTCAATACTAGTTGACAAAATTGTTTGCTCCAAATTCTCAGATTTTAACTCAATATATTCATTCAAAAAATAGTTTGTATACAAATAAAGAAAAAAGTCATGTCAAATAGAGATCAGAATGATGAATTTTTCATATTGAATGATAAAAGGGAAATCATAATTCACAATGACATTGAAAACATAACGGTCAAAGAGTGTCATTGGTTAAAGTGTATCAGGTAAAAGTCTGAGTCAAAGTTAAAACAAAGTTACAAGAGAAGTCAAAGGTAAATAGTAAAAGTAAATACAGAGGCAATAAAATGGTAAAAAGAGATGAAAATAATTTCACCAACAATGAATTTTATCTAAAGTGAATTAAAACAGTTAAAAGAACAAAAAGGTGAAAATATGAAGAAGAGAGCAAGAAGGGACATTTTTTACACAAATTTCCTGTTTAAGTCATTGTTTTGCAGAACGTATTGTGACCAATCCAAGATCCATTTTGCAAAACCGAAGGAGGTTTATTTTCTTGAGAGATCCATCTACAAAAACCTCTCTCAAGTTTCTAACAAACATTATGGATTGAGAAATATTAAACAGTATTGGAAAACATGTTTTGCAGAAAATTCCTATTAAGTCATCATTTTGAAGAACATATTGTGGCCAATCAGAAATACATCTTACAAAACTGAAGGAGGTTTTTGTTCCTACGAGACCCATATAAAAAATATATCTCACTTTGTGCACAGTAATTTCAGAATGAGATATACATGCACATCTTTATAGCCTATTTTTCAGACTCTGTAAAACTCTTTTTTACACATCATTTTGCAGAGCCTATTATGGACAAATGGTGCATAATATTAGGAAACTAAAAGAGTTTTATCTCACCAACATATTTATATACACTAACCTCTTTCTCTTTTTACATATCTATTATGAATTGAGAAATACAAAGATATCATTGGACCCCAAGTTTGCAGAATTTTTGGAGAAAAATGCACAAAGAAAGGAAGCAGTTAGTGACTTGGATGCCACATCATCAACTAAGAGTTGGATCAAATTCAAATTATCCTCTTTATCATCACCTATCCATAAAAAATAGTGCCAAATAGATGCATTAGTTTTTAGTGTCCTTTAATTAAGTTCTATTTATGTAAAACAGTTGGAGATATTTTGTAAACCAATCTTGATATTTTTCAAGATATTTTAGTTTCGAATTTGTATAAATACTTCACTCTTTGAAGTATTTTGGGTGGAATAAAATTTTTAAAGACTACTATAGACATTTTTTCTGAATACATTGGAGTTTGTGTGAGTCAATTTGTAAAGAAACAGACTGGAACTAAGTCAAACAGACATCATAACTCAGGATTTTTGTGTTGATCAGATAAGTCAAGTACTTTCCTGTTTTCACTGTTTATCTTTCAAAGTTCCATATAAACATTTAAATGTTTTCTTCCTTTAATGATTGAATAGGAAAGCTTAAACATGATTAGTGTTAAAAGCTCCCTTTTTTTTACTATTTATTCATTGATATGTTTTCTGCTAATAATCGGACTTAAGAATTCTTAAATTCTCTTAGTCCTTGTTTGACCCCTTTATTTCATCGTCATTTCTGTAACTTAAGGATTATTAGTTTCCCTTTTGCTTAGATCTTTCCATTTCATCAAAAATCCTATTTCCGAACCCTTTGAAGGTCATCTACCCTACCCTGAGTACATTTTCTCTTTTGACCTTATTTCCTAGCTCAGCTTGCCAAGAAATTGACTCCATAACCCAATGGTCTGGTAGATCCCTCTGTGTTTTACCTTGAAGTACCTTTTATTCCCAACAAAATTTCAAAACAAACCAATTTTCCAATTATACCTAGCCTAAAATCTTATAACAAAATCAAGCTAGATCTTGAGGAGAGATCCCTCTTCGGAATTTAGGAAGGCTAGATCCTAAATTTCAAAAGAGGTTCTTGGTTACCTTGGACTATTTATCTTGAACCTGGAGAAATTACTGAGTGATAACAGGTGCGATTACCTCTCATTGATTATTTTGTTTCTTTTTTTTATTGCCTTACTGTTTTGTACATATATACTTCCTATTTCTTTTGCTTGTATCACTCACATAGTTGAAATTGATGGAAAGTTAAGAAATATGAAGAACCTTTGGGATTTGCCTCAATTTAAGTCTCAAAATTTTGGACCTTATTTCATAACATATTGGCTTATTCTTACTTCTCTTTAATTTCTATAAGAAGTTTTGGTTCAGACTTATGAAATTGTAATCTACAGAATTAAACAGGGATCATAGTTGTAATTTATCTTCTGGCTTGAAATGTTTTTCAGCTTGAGAAAGTAATTGAAACTGAAAATAAAGTTGCTCTAGATTTTCTTCGAGAGAAAAATAAAGGCAGGGAATTTCTTTCATCGAAGAATAAAAATATGCAATAAGAGCTTGTAAAACAAATTGACACATGTCTTATTAATGTTGAGCCACAGGTTTTCATATGCAAATAAACTTAGAAGAGCGAAATTTGTTATTAGGTGTGTTTACCATTGAACTACTTGGTAGATTACTTACCCAATTAGTTGCTTTATGTTGGAATGTAGAAAATTCATTAAGTGTAACATAGAAATATGTATGTTGTCTTATGAATTTCATCTTTCTTGGAAGAAGCAGTTGTTCCTTCCAAGCATTGAACTACTTTATGGTGGTCATATGCATGCTTTTTCAAGAAAGGAAATATGATTTTCTTGCCTTAGTGCTATATGAAAAGTGAAGGACTGCATGCATTGAGTTGAAATATTATTTTTTATAAATCTAGTTGAAAAGCTAAACACGTTTTTCCAATATGAATATGGTTGCGGCTAGCAGACATAAAGCTAACAAGCAAGAAAAAGGTTGTATTTGAGAGTTTAAAGATAGGAAACAATGATATTAAGGCTCTCCAAAGTGAGATCAACTTGGATGATGTTAAAAAACTTATGGATGACATAGATGAGGCAAAAGTATACCAGGATGTGAGTCTTTCTTTTCTCTTTCTATGTACTAGTATTTTTCTTCACCTTTGTGCTTGATTTTTAGATGCTGTTGAAGTATCATATTCTTGTATTTTAAATTTCATTGAGAAATGCATGTTTCTTTTATATTCATTTATTTTGAACAGCAGCATAAAAGGAATCCTATGGATTTGCAGAAATAATAAAATTATCTTATTTCTTATCGCACGATAGCCTTAGCCATACTCATTGAGTAAATGGAGCCGCTCTGTTCAAGGACTTTGGTTTTTTGTTCCTCACATAATTTAGATACTCTATTGTGCTTTATATGAATACCAAGCTAATCTTATTATGTAGGATTACCAAGGCAGAATGCCATATCACAAATTGGAATAAAACTAACCATAGTGGAAATTACTGGGCTGCTCAATCCAAATTTTCAAAATTACATCACCTAACTGTAACATGAGAAAATGAAAATATTTCAATATATTCTTATTATAGTTCAGGTGGTTTGGGAGCTTAATTTTGTCGTGTATAGGCTGCATGCTACTCACAGTTGGGGAGGCTGTTGTTTTCACTTATTTTCTTCATTGTGTCTTTTATGTCTTCATCTTGTTTGGTGTCACTATTTCACTGATGACTCACTATTATTGTGGACTGGAGTACAATTATGTGTTGGTGCATTAGATGTGATAGGAAATATCTTGTTGAAGTCTTCTTCTTTGTCGATTTCTTTCTATCCTTCTTCAATGCTCAGAATATTGGAATCTACTTCCCTACCTTATATCTACAGTCTCTCAGTTCCTTAGTCAGCTCATTGATTCTAATGGTCAGAGAAAATCCTTTTGCAAAGTCTGCTTCCTATAGTTTCCCAAGGTTGGTTTTGGAATCCCAAAGTTGTAGTATTTCAACGGGGTCTCTTACTGAGGGCCAAAGAGATAGCTGGCAGTGAAGGTCAATGGTCTTTCACCCCTATCAAATTGATCAAAGCATGGGATTTTGAATTGGTGTACGGTGGATGGGATGAAAATATAAATCATCGTATAAATAATAATATTTTGATGACCATCATATAGTAATTAAATGGAAACAATTTTTTTTTACCTGTGCGATTATTTTCGTTGGTATTGGAATGTTCCACAACTGTCGGTATTCCAACCTCAATCCTCCAAAGGTTTTTTTGTTTGTTTCCGTCGGTCCTGCGACGTGCAATGACCGTCGGTAATACGACGTTCCACAATCGTCGGTCTTTCGACGTAAATCCTCAAAAGGTTTTTTTATTTGTTTCCATCAGTACTATGATGTGCAATGACCATTGGTAATGTGGCATTCCACAACCGTCGGTATTCCGACGTAAATCCTCCAAAGGTTTTTGTGTTTCTTTCCATCGGTCATGCGAAATTCAACGACCATCGGTCTTCCGACATTTGGAGGCAAGGACCAGCAATGTTTGAGGACGTCGAAATAGCGACATTTTATCTCGTCGGAATTGAAATGCTTCAATAAACATTGGGAGTGCGACACCAATTTAAAATGTTAGAGCTAGCATCGCTATACCGACGGTTAAGTGAAGTGTCAGAATTCCGATGTGAGGAGAAACCATGTTTTGGTGTACCTCAAAAATGTCGCTCTTGGGCCGCCTATGTGTCACAAGAGTGACATTTTGGCCATCAGAATTTGGGGCAAATGTGCTACTGTCTGCTTAATCTCGTTGTAAAAAATCTAGGATTTTCAGAAATTTTCATCCATGGTCCTTGGATTATCAAACTCCAACCTTTCTTTTCTATAAATTGGTAGTTTTCTCACAAAACATTGTACCTTATCTTTTTCCTCTCGGATGTAGGGTACATACCTTAAGAAAGATCTAATTTAGCTACAAATTGATCCATTATCTGCTGCCCCAATCTTAAATCATGAAATTCCATATATTTTTTGTCGTAAAAACATTGTGTGAGATATTTTCCTTTAAAATGATTCTGAAATTTTTTCTAGGTTAACTCATGTTCATCAATACTTCATACTGTTTTGATATCCTCCCACCACAGGGTGGCCTTCCCCTTCAATTGGTATATCACAAACCTGTCTTTAAAATTATCATCATAATCATAGATCTGGAAACATTTTTTCATATTAATTAACTACGCCTTTGTTTCCTCCTCTGCTTCTCCATTGAACATTGGAGGTTTAATTTTCTTAAATTTACCCAGCAACTCAACCTTATATCTTTTTTCTGTTCCACCTGAGACATTTTCAGTTTCCTTTTCATGGTCCATTCTTCTCCCTTGTGCTACACCTCAACTCTATTTTCATTTTCTGGGAATTCATAATTCTTTGGCTTTTCATATCGTACATTCTCTTCAATATTCATTCCTGCTCCAGCCTTAATCATCAGTTATATCATATGTTTTTCATCTCGTCTCATAGTTTTTGCATCGGTTCTAGCAAAAATGCATTAGTGTTGTGAGGTTCATGTTCTTGTTGAACCCACATATTTGGATTTGCTTCAGTGTGAGGGGACCTCGGCAGTGGCATGCTTCCATATCCTCTTCTAATTTTGATTCTATGCACATGAATAGTTTTATTATTATATCACTTTCCCAAACTGGCCTCAATGTCATTACTTCTTCTCTAATACCAGATTGTAACATGCACAACTATATCACGGTTATTTTTTATCACAAGAACTTACCTATGTAAAAATAAAATTTTTAACTAGGTGACATAAGTGACTTTAGGTAATTTAATACACATTGATATCAATTGATTTTTGGTAGCATCGGTTGTGCTTTAAGTCTCAAAATTTGTGGAGAGGCTTAGGCACATGTATTTCAAAGAGCCTAGAAATCGTTTGTAAAACTTCCACTCATAATGCGTTTTATTAAAATAATTAATTATTTTAATGTGACCCTAAGTTTAAATTTAGGAAAATTAAATAATTAAAGGGTATTAATAAAACAAACTGTGAATTTTATAGAGAAAATGAATGAAGTCAAGTTATAATCTTAGTCGTTGATTGAATATCTAATCTCGGTCGTTGATGTCCCAATGAGAAGGCTATAAAGGAAGGCTTGAGGGTAATTTGGAAAGACACACCGAGTGAATCTAAGTGATCAATTTTTTGAAGTGAGTAGTGCTCAAAGGAGAATTTGATATAAGTGATTCCAGTGTAGTGAGGAGAAGGGATATCTTCCGGAGAGTGATTTTCTCAGCCAGAGAATCATCAACTGAGCGAGGTAGAGAGTGATCTAAAAACTCTCACACATCAACTAACACAGGGCCACACAAAGGCATCACGGAGCATGAGAAAGAGTCTAATATTTTTTAGAAGAATGAGTTTCAGAATCTGGGAACTGGTGTGTGAGACTGAGAGGATGGAAGCATTAATTTCAATATGAAAATTTATCGCCTAGATGAGTGACATAGTACCTATAGAGGTTAACGTAGGGACTGCGTAGAGGAAACACAAGGCCTGCTAGCGGAACTTCATCCAGTGACTAGATAAGCTGGGATATTTTTAGTGATTGAGTGAGGTAAAAATAACAATATTTATTCTAGTATTTCTCTCTGTAACTGAATTACCGTTGTGGTATTCATAGATGTATTCAAAATTTTCTACTACTTAATCAAATCAAACCGTCATATATGTTACACCAGTTTTCCTGGATTGGGATTTTCTGGGGAATTTCATCCAAAAGTAACGGTGTCATATGTGCATATTTCTATTTCCTCAATTTCCTTGTTTCAGAATCATAAGTAATTAAGTGTAGGATGCTTTAGTAATTTGATTCAATATTTCATGAAGAAATTTGAAATAATTTTGTAACGTAATTTACAAATAGGAGAACTAAATTCAGTTGGTTGCAGTAGGATTCTGGATATCATTTATATCTAGGAATTTTCACATGGTATCAGAGCCAATTTTGATATGAAACATGAAGAGTAGATCTAGCACTAAAGTGAAGGTCGAATTTCTCCAGCAACAAAAGATCGAATCCCTAGAGCGATTGCGTAGTTCTATCCAAAAAGGCTAAATTTTTGAGGTGGTCTCTCTCTGAGTGAGTCGATAGAGAGGTAATACATTTAGATCAAGACCTTGAAGAGGCAGAGGGAGCAGCACAGAGCCTTCACGAAGAGCCAGAGGGACGCAATTCTTTCTCCAAGAATTTTTTGGGTAGAGAAGTGTGAGACGAATAAGAAGAGCACATAGTGAGAGAATTATTCTTTAGTGATTTCCTTGCCAAGGAATTCAGTTTTTCTTGTTTTTTGGGTAGCAGAGGAGCATCAGACTTACTAGCTCCATCAGGGAGTGTGTAAGCCAACCTAGAAGATATGCAGTAGGGAGAAAGAGGGATCAATTCAAAAAAATTTGCCTGAGATGGAAGTTCATGGACTTGGAGATCATGATCGTTTGGAGGGATCCTCCATATATGTGATCTGGAAGCAAATAATTAAATTCCTTCAGGATGAGTATGATCTCAAGGTGTTCGTATACAACGTGGTTGTTGTGTGTACAGATCTGGATCAAAATAAAAATTACAAGTATGATATGGAAAAGGATAAGAGAGTTATCTTTGATGGTGTTAAGGATCAATCTCTCATATAGATGGCAAGAACACAACCAGGGAGATATGGGAGGCCTTGTTTGTGCTATATGAACGAACTTCTGAGCAGCGGAAGTTGTACTTGGAGCAGAAGCTACGGATGATCAAGATGCAGAAGGGGGAGCACATTGTGCCATTCCTAATGAGACTTCAGGAAATCCGTGATCAGTTGAAGGTCACGGGATCTACCCCACATCCTAAAACTATGGTGAGCATGGCCCTTAATAGAGTCACTGAGGATAGGAAAGTGTTGCTCCAAAGTATTTGGGCAGGGTGACACTAACGAGTTAGGAGGCGATGTGGGAAGCTCTTTAGGAGGAGGAGTTGAGAACAGATCTGGTCAAGTGTAAACTTGACGGTAGCAGTGGGAGTGGATCAAATAATATGGAGGAGGAGGAGAATGCAACCCTCCCATTGGAGGGGCAGCAAAGGGAACCAAGATGCAATAAGGATGTCTCCAAGGTGAATTGTTTCACAGGTGGTGAGATGGACCACTATGCATCACAATTTCCTTTGAATAAATAGGGCAAGGATGAGAAGCATGATCCAAAGGTTATAGTCGCGAAGATCATGGAGAATGAGTATGCCATGACTGCCCATGCATCTCCAGGAGGGAGATGGGGTGACATGAAACTATAGTTCACCTTGAATTTCATTTGGGAAGGACCCTTGAGGAGCCCAAATCATGGTTCATCACCTTGCTACAAGAGCCCATGATCAGTAGTAGTGGGATGGAGGAGTTTTTCGTGGGATCGAAGAAGTGATGGAGTAAAAGATGAAGTGGTTAGATGCACCAAAATCTATCCAGCATAGAGTGGAGAGGCAATAGTTCATATACACATAGTGCGGTAGCTTTAACAAAGTAGTGACTTTAGAGGGCAGCAGTCAGGTCTTTAGCATTGAGGCGCATCCACTCAATGCTTGTTCAATTTTTGGGTGGCTTCAGTTGCTTCTCTCAATAATTGAGTTCCGTTACATATGTAGTGTTAGAAGTGGCAATGCTAGCAGCATCGTAGATGTAGCACTTGAAAGGGAGATGTAGTACAAATGTAGCATTGGAAGTGGCCATGTCAATGATCTATATGAGATCTTAATGTAAATGTGCTTGAGGGTTTGTAAATTGCAAGTGTTCAAAACTAAGGTTTTTAGAGCTTTTATGTTAATTTTTAAACACATAAACAATGAAATTAAATCTGAAAAATATCAAACAACATACAAATACACTATGAAAATAACCAAAACATAGAAAATGATTAAGGATTTCACCCCTCCTGGGCTACGTCTCCTTGGTCCAACTTTCAATGGCTTAGTCCTCTTTCATTATGCTCAAAATGGTTATTGCATACATTTATAGTGCTCATATGGCTTCAAAACCTATTCCATAAGCTCCAAAACACCCAAAAATGTCTATCTAACCTCTTTCTGCTCTGAAATTGGTCAAAAACTAAAGAAGTTAAGAGCCTCCCTAGTTTTGTTGCTAACCGCACCACAATTTCCCCAAAAATTGGACTGTTCCTACAAATTCATTGCATAATTTGCTAACTGAGCGCCATTTTGGTAGAAATCTAGGTGAAATTGTTGGATGGTTAATTTTCCCACTAAGGCCTAAAGCTTTTAATTTCAACCATAACATTATGGTCTAATTAATTTTTTTTATTAAAATATTCTGGCAGTGGGCCTCCGCCTCTGTCACGTCTGTGGTCCTAGGCCATGGCTCGTATGGTGTATAATGGGGTTGACGGAGCTAAGCCCTGGCCCATTACTTGAAGGCTCAGCCAACGTAAAGTTTAAATAACAATTTGGCTGCATGTATTAATAAGGATTAGGATGGCCCATTGGTAAAGACTTGGCGCTATTATGTTGCAGGTCTTACTGTCGAATCTGGTAGAGTGCAGTTAGCCTTAACACAAATTTTTGTTGGCCCCCTGTGCTGCCACATGGAAGATTTCAGTTGGGCCATGTTGCAACATGTGGTTGGACATCATTCCAACAAATAAAATCATGAAAAACTGCACCGAAGAAAAATTAGACAAGTGGCAAGGTCATATTTGCCTAAAAAAATTAACTTCGACCAACCAGGAGAGGCCACATGGTAGCCTGCCACTAGCCTAAGATACACAATCAGTTGTTGTTTTTATTTTTTTCCTGTTTGGGTAAAAGAAAAAGAAAAAAATTTCGGGAGCATACGGTGTTGGTTTTCCATGAAATGAATTGTGTTGGATTCAAATCAGTGATATCTAAGCGGTCCTTCAGGTTCCACACCATCCCAACAACTTTCACATTTTAGCATAATTTTGAGTGCCCCCACTGGAAGCTTTTTTACCCCAAAATATATTTCATTAATGAAAATTTTTATGAGGGTATAACCCACTCACCCTTCCAGTATCAATCCACTGGAATTTTCCTAAATCCAACAATTTGAGCTTTTCATGAAAACTAATCTTTTTACCTGAATTTGGAGACCTTGAATTGTTATTGTAGATATCATCTTGTTGCAATTTCCTAGAATTTGCAGAACAATTTTTCCTTGAATAAACAAACATGTTCCCTCCTCATTCATCAATCAAAGGAAACTTAAACAACTTGAAATTCTTCTCACCTCAAACACTGTGGACATTATGATGTTTAGCTTGTCTTGCCGTGTGCTTGGTTAGTCTCTTGACAAAATGTGGTCACCATTGCCATGCAACATTCTATTTAAAACACAATACTATATGAAACCCACAAGAATAACTTTTGAACCCAATGCCCTCTTTGTCAATTTTTTTTGATGCTTCTTCTTTGATATTTTCACTCTCTTGCACTGACATCTTATTCGCATCACTACTCAACAATGATGCATTCTTCTGCAATTTTGCCACATCTTGTTGACCTCTTTTTGAAGGAAACATGTTAGACTACTGAAACATTTTATCAAAACCATTAGAAACCTAAATGAATTAAATTTTTTTTTCTATGCATCACCTTGAAAGGCATCATTCACAACATTTTGATGCTTGAACATTAACAAAGAAAATTTTTAACTAGCATTCACAATTCTCTTCATTTTTCTAGCATGCATAAGAGAAAAAATCATCTTCTTACTATGCACTCTAATAATATACTCAATATCATTCTTGAACAAGCGACACTTATTCTCATGGTGATGAAATATTTATCTCCTATCATGAAGATATGGGATACCCAAAATAATAGGAGAAATATCATGCAAAACAACATCAAGTTCAACTTCATCAAGAAATTTTGAGTGATTGAAAATCTAAGTATGCACTTCTTCGTCACTTGCAAATTTGCATTCTTACATATCCAACCTAAAGGATAAGGTCTTGGATGAGGAATGGTTTCTAAATTCAACTTCTTGACCAAGAATTTTGAAATAAAATTTTCTTGTGAACCACTATGAACTAGGGTGTCAATCTTGGTATGTTTTGAAATAACTCTAACATGGAAAATTTCAATTTTTTATTTCATCATCTTGAGTACTATTTTGAAAACGTGAAGAAATAGTACTTTCAATGTCCTTACCTTTCAAAATCATTGCGGTGATATTTTTTTCATCTCCAGAATCAGGAACCTAAATCATGTGTTATTTTTGTAGTTGTCTTCTCCTTCTCCTTGTTTTTAAGCTTGTTGGGTCTCATCTTTGGACAAATTTTCCAGCAATGATCTTCATCATCTGCATCTTTGGAATAGTTTTTGCATGTATTTTTTTCTTTCTCCATCTTGATGCATGTATTTTTCTTACATTTACCCTTGAACATACCCTTTCCTTTCTCTTCAAACTCAAAGGTATCCTCACTTGTCTCATATGAAACATGTTTCCTTGTTTCCTCTATATGTGTGGACTGTACACATACATCATCTAAATTTGAAGCATTAAACATGAGAATGTATGTCTTAGGTAACTATACAAACCTCTAATGTACTTTAACAAAAAAAATTGAGATGTCAAGTCTACACCCAAAATTTATGCTCTTATCCTAAATGCTTGAGTATAGGTTTGCAAACTTTGTTCTTTACCTTACCGAAATTTTTTACAATCATTATAGAATTTTTCATGTATGCTAATAGAAAAAATTGTCTTCTTATAGTGACAAAAAAATCATTCCAAGAGATTAAGACCTTACGATATTTCTTCAAGTCCTCTTGAGTTTTGGCTTCCCACCAAATAAGAGCTACACTTTCCAATCTTAGTGAAGCAAGCTAAATCTTGGTGTCATCATAATTGATTCTTTGTATCATGTAATACACTTCAAGCTAATGTTCTGAATTGTCAAATCTTTCAGCATCCACCTCTCCATCATACATAGGCAAATAAAACTTAATATAAAGATTTAAAAATGGAGTTTTACCATGACCCTTTGGAGATTCTAGAGGTGTTTGTGAAGATCTTGTTGTGGAAGAATATGTTGGTGAAGATGGTGGTGAGGATGGTGGTGAGGAGAATGGTGGTGTTAAAGGTGGGTTTTCACCATGTAGTGTTAGCATTGGTAGTGTTAGCAGCATAGTCGATGCAACACTTCAGAGGGAGATGTAGTATGGATGTAGAACTGGTAGTGGTAGTGTCAATGATTTGAATGAGATATTAATGTAAATGTGATTGAGGGTTTGTAAATTGCTAGTGCTCAAAACTGATGTTTTGAGAGCTTTTATGTTAATTTTTAAACATATAAAGCATGAAATTAACTATGAAAATGCCTACATAGTAGAAAAAAGCACCATAAATATAACCACAACACAACAAATGATGAAGGAGTTCACCCCTCATGGGCTACATATCCTTGGTCCAACTTTCGATGGCTTGGCCCTCTCTCATTATGCTAAAAATGGTGATTACATACATTTAGAGTGCTCAATTGGCTTCAGAACTTGTTCCATCATCTATAAAACACCCAAAAATGTCTGTCTAACATCTTTCTACTTCGAAATTGGTAAAAAACTTAAGAAATTATGAGCCTCCCTAGTTTTGCTGCTAATTGCACCACAATTTTCCCAAAATATGGACCGATCCTACAAATTCGCCCCATAATCTACTAACTGGCTACCATTTTGGAGGAAATCTAGGAGAAATTGTCAGGCAGTTAATTTTCCCAGTAATGCCTAAAAACCTGAATTTCAACCATAACATTATGGTCTAGTTAAAAAATAAATTAATAAAAAAATTCAGGGGTGGGCCTCCACCTCCGCCGCGTCTATGGTCCCTGGCCATGGGTTGCATGGTGTATAAGGGGAGAGGGATAGGGCTAGGCCTTGAACCCTAAGCCCCAAAATATGCTAATGTAAAGGTTAAATAACTTTTTGGCCTCATGTATTAATAATGATTATAGTAGCCCATTGGTAAAGACTTTTTATGTTGGAGGTCTCAGTGTCGAATCGAGGGGAGTGTAGTTCTTCCTTAACACAATTTTTGGTGGCCCCCTTGCCACCACATGGTGACCTCTAGCTGGGCCACATGGAAGAATGTGGTTGGCCATCAGTCCAAGAAATAAAATCACGCCAACCAGCACCAATGAAAATCATACAAGTGGCGTGGCCATATTGGCCTAAAAAAAATTGAATTTTGACCAACTAGGAGAGGCCACTTGGTAGCCTACCACTACCCAAAAATACATAGTCAACTGTCATTTTTTTGAAAATTTTGCATGTTCGGGAAAAAGAACATAACATGTTTATGGGAGTAAAAGGCATTGGTTTTCTGTGAAACGAGTTGCGTCAAATTCAGAACGATGATATCTACACGGTCATTCAGGTTCCACACCATTCCAACAAATTTATTTTTGAGCAGAATTTTGAGCACCTGATCAGTCAAGGGCACCAGTTAGTTATAACAACAAAGAATTTGTTGGTGGAAAACTTGTTAGACATCAATAGTGCAGAGGATGCTTCAGGGTTAGATAAATGTGCAACAGGCATGTTGTTAGAGAAATTTTCTCACTAAGAGGGATTGTTGATTTTTGGTAGCATTGAAAGTTCTCTAAGTCTCAAAATTTGTGGAGAGGATTAGACACATGTATTCCAAATAAACCATAAATAATTTGTAAAAATTCCACTCATAATGTGTTTTATTAAAATAATTAATTATTTTCATGTGACCCTAATTTTAAACTTAGGAAAATTAAATAATTAAATTGTATTAATAAAATAGAGTATGAATATTATAGAGAATATGGATCAAGTCAAGTTATAATCTTAGTCGTTGATCTGAGATTGTAATATTCCGAAATGGGGAAGCAACAATATATGAACACAATAATGGAAAGAAAAGTGAATAAATCAACACACCATGATATGAGACAAATGTACAACCATATTATTAAACATATCAACAAATAATAGGCACAAGATTTTGAAGATAAAGTCACTCAAGCAATACAAAACAAGCCTCCTCAAGAAAATATGTCAATACATGGAAAAATAGCTTCCATACAAATTCCCTGAGCTATGACAATGCAGATTTAGGGCATAAACTGCTGCATAAAGATGGATCAATTTAGATCTACTTTTATATAGCTCAAATAATTCTAGGATTCAAGATCTAACCTCCTATACACCTTTCCAAGAGAACCCGGGAAGGTTTTCCTGAAATACACCCGAATACAAATGGTCATATACAACCCTAGGATGGAAGAGTCACTGCAAACTGAAGCTCATGAGATAGAAGGCTGAAATAGTATGGATCTGATGTATATCTCCCCAAGGGTATCCTCCAATGAAAGGCTAAACCTTCACCTGCAAGAAAACACTCTAAAAGAGCAAATAGATCCTCCTCTGAAACTGCGCTACAAAGTAACAAAATTCCTAGTTGAAACTGCACTGTGAATGATGGGGATAGGTTGGCTTGGTAAAAAATATCTAAAATGTGCTCATAATACCTCCTTTCTGATCTCCCAAGAGAAGGAATCCTTCCTCCTATGAAAAACTAGGTCAGAAAGTGGGTTTCTCAACCCTCGACTACAACACCCTGCAACACAACACAAATCTGAATAGAAACTGCATTGTAGCTCAAGACTGAATTTTAGCCAGAATGCTGGATGTGTGGAAATATAGATCAATACTCTCCCAATAGGACTCTCAAGGAAAGAGGTGGGATTCCCGCTCGGGAACACCCGGTGCTAAACAACACATCAATCTCAACTAAATAGTTGAAGAATGAAAGAAGTCTAAACAGACATATCAAAATAATAATCATAACATATCCTCATATGGCTTCCATCCTCTTCCTTATAAAAAATGTGAGCCTTCTCACCTTGGGTCCCACTCATTAGGCTTTCCACCATCATGCAATCAATATCCCTCCAAAACTTCAATGTCTCACCATTAATGCCACTCCTCCATAACAACGTTGTTTGATTTGGTCAAAGTTGACCTATTCAACATGATCTAGCCCCTTTTCACACCTAAGGGTCTTCAATACATCTTTTATATGACCTCTATTCACACCAGGAGTTGATTTTATTCCTACTAAGGATATTTATGGGTCTGCATACCCTCTTATTCCTCTATCTAAGAGCAAAATCAAAAATTAATATTCTAATTAAATGTATGCTAATTTAGGAATATTATAGTCCTCCCCTCCCAAATGTTGTTTGTTCTCAAGTAAATACAAGGATATAACTAAAGAGCCTTCCCTCTCCTCCTATACCATTCTCAAGTGATAATTTCCCCAAAATAACAAGATTCTCTCTCATAAATATGTCTTGTAGTTGTTCTTCCCAAATGTATAAGTAGGCCTTTAGTGAAAAATCTAACTGGCTCTCATCATGAACAAGTGGGATATCCATGGAAGCAACTATATGTGGTCTAGAGGCATTCTTGAGGCATGGAATCTGAAAAATATTGGGAACCATAATTCCCATGTGAAGCCACCATCCCCAAGCTATCATCCACAAAAAGTGAGTGACCCTCCAACATGGTAACTCTTGAAACATCTCCTCCACCTTAGGCTCCTGCAAATAAGGTGGGCTACATAGCTGAATATGATGGTTCAAATTGTCCATCCCACATTGTATCTCTCTCCACTTATGATAAGAGTAGAGATGCTGCTAAATATGTGCTGCAGTAATGTTTCCTTCATGAAGATAAAAGGCAATAGGATCCTCAAAATCCCATTCTTTTGTTCTTGCCCAGATTATCCCATACAAAATTAATATGACATTATCATCACATGGAATCCAATTGAGAGAAGTAATAAAGGTTTTACATAGTACTGGAAGGTACCAACAGTCTCTCAAGTAGTCACAGTGCAGTTTTACCAAGTGCAGTTTCAGAATATGATGTGGCAAGTTGTCTTCAAATAATTTTCTAGTTGTGCATGTCATCTCATCTACTAGTAAATAGTAAATGGCATTGCATATCAACTGAGAATATATGAAATATTACAACACTTTCCCAAAGCAATAAATTAAATGACTATCACCATCATAGATGTTGGTCTCAAAATGACCATGAAGTCCAAATAGAGGCTTGCCCTCTTGTGGAGCAATGCACTGTATAAAGATGGTAAGAGAATGAAAATACTCTGTTAGATAATCAATAAATTCAAAAACATAATTCTTACCATGTATTGAGATTAATATGATCATGAGATCCATGAATCAGCCCCCCATAGTGGTATGACATACTCCCATGAAGAGGAATGAACTATGCGCTATATGAAGATCTTTCTCCTTATGCTTGGAAATCCAAGTCAAGAAGATTATATCTTGGTAATAGACGTCTCCATCCACTACTCAAACACTCTCATCTCCTCCTTGTCCATAAAGTTCATCATATGTGAAGTGATCCTGGGAACATTCCATTAACAAATCCAAGCTCCCAAGTGACAGCGTTGTTGGCCTTTGTGATAAGGCTCCTGTCATCTCATAGCTCCATCCCTTGACATCCCACATGTCAAATTCATCAATCATAATGTTGCTATAGATGGGAGATTCCTTCCAAAGTGGAAGTACCTCATGATCCTCCTAGGCTAAGGAGTATCCCCTTTGCACCATGATAGTGCCATCACCTACTCCTGGAACATCATGGAAAATATGGGAGGAAATCATCCCATATTCTCCTAAGAACTTCCAAAGCAAAAACGACTCTTGTTGCCTCACCACATCATCACTATATAAACTATGGAGCAACAACATGATATTTGATATGAAAGATATCACATCACCCCAATACATCCAAACTCCTTGCTGCCATATGATGCAAGTGAAATGCTAAGGTTCATCCACCAACCAACTCTTTGAAATAGAATGTGTCATATGATGGCCAAACACTTTCAAGAGTAGTCAACATAGCCATGCCTCCTGCTGCCCTGTGTCATAGATATGCAGGTGACTCATGAACCTCTTGCTCACCATCCACACCCACTCATCCAAATCTGGGTGTCCCCTACCATGCTTCATCGTGGTACTCCTCCAATGGAGAATACCATCCTCCCAAATCAGATTTCTATATTTTCATTTCATGGGATGTTGAAATGAAACCTCTTGGAGATCTCCAATTGAAGACCAACCATCAATGACCATGTTGAATCCATAAGGATCCAAGTATGCTGAAGGAAAATTCTTCTCATTGAGTTGTACAATGCTCATCAAGAAAAATCCATCACAATAATGAAATATAAGATGTCTCTCATCAATCATCTATGCATCCAATGTCACACAAGTATAATGGTCATCAGAATGCTCTAATAATATTTGGGCCCCCAATTCATCACTGCTGCTCAATGTTGTTGGTCACCATAATGGTGCATTTTTTGCTTCATGCTCATGCTCAATGCTGAACATATAGATCTGCATTGGATTGTTTAGGACAATGCTCATCCTATCCTCCAAGAACCTACACTTAAACCCCAAGAGTTGTGTGCAGCTCAAAAATAATGCACTAGGATGACTGTATATCTCCTCCTTGAAAAAATCAAAGTTGTTCAATGTAGTGATAGTCTTCTGCTCCAAATCAGCAATGTAATTTTACCCTAGGTCATGCAGAAGTGCATCCCCACAATCCTCCATATGATGTGTTGAATAAATAGAAAGTGGAAACATGTGCATACCTCGGTAAAGCTTTGGAACATCTTGTATTGCTATAAGGGTTCCTCCTTCTGGTGTGATGGCTTCCCCAACTACTGATGATGATGGCTGCTCTTCCATGGCTGCATCAAGGCTGGTACAAGTCTCCTCCTCCTCATGCATCTCGATAATAGTGCATGGGATCCCATATGTCAAGAGATCAAGACCACTTGGAAAAGATGCAAGGGTTCTTTCTCCTGATGCAAGCGCTCTTGTAGCAAGTGGTGGTGAATTCTTCTTCTACTATTATTTCTTCTATTCAAACTTCTTGATCAACGTTTGAGTAAAATCTGCATAGGCAGTCACTTTTACATGACTTAAATGGCCGAACCACCAAATTTTTTCTTCACCCTCAAGATGGAGTGTTGCAATATCAACAAATTCTTTCTCTACTACTGGATGTAGAAGGAAAAATGCATCCAAATTCATTACCCAAGTCCTTTTTGTGCATGTGGATGACCCATCAAAGGTAGACAATAGAAATCTATTTCCCTTTTACCTTCTATTGCTGTAACGTCTCCTTTCTTCTTTGAGCTGAATGAATGGTCGGAGAGTTAGATTCTCCTTGAAAGCTCTAGGTTGAGACTTATATTCTGCAAGATACTCACTTAGAATCTCATGATATAAGTTTCCTCCATCTTCATGCCTCTTTTCTTCAAAGGAAAAGGGTAAAGCATGTTTCTTTGGAGCTCTATGCAATACCGGATCTTCTTTTTGTTGATAGGAAGTACATGGACCTTCCTCATCTTGAAGCCCTAGTGTGGTTTCACTTCTTTTCTCCATTTTTTGTTTGCTTGAACTCCTTGGTGAGGTCCTTATTAAATCTAAAAAGAGATGAGAAAAGACTCATTCTTTCCATCATCCTGATCTTCTTATCCTTCTTCTTAATCTCCTGATAGCATAATGGTTGAGATCAGTAGGCTGAGCCAAGATTATGCTCTGATACCACTATAATATTCCCAAATGGGGAAGAAAAAATACATGAACACAATAATGGAAAGAACAGTGAATAAATCAACACACCATGATATGAGACAAATTTACAACCATCTTATTAAACATAACAGCCAATAATAGGCACAATATTTCAAGGATCAAGTCACTTAAGCAATACAAAACAAGCATGTTCAAGAAAATATGCCAATACATTGAAAAATAGCTGCCATAAAAATTCCCTGAGCTATGAGAGAACAATTTTAGAGCATAAACTACTGCATAGATATGGATCAATGTAGATCTACTATTATATAGCTCAAATAATTCTAGGAGTGAAGATCTAACCACTTAGACACCTCTCCAATGGAACCCAAGAAAGGTTTTCGGAAATACACCCAAATACGAATGGTGATCTACAGCCCTAGGACAGAAGAGTCATTGAAAACTAAATATCATGAAATAGAAGGCTGAAATAATATGGATCTGATGTATATCTCCTCAAGGGTCTCCTCCAATGAAAGGATAAACCCTTCACCTATAGGAAAACACTCTAAAATAACCAATAGATCCTCCTCTGAAACTGCCCTGCAAAATAACGTAATTCCCAATTCCCAGCTGAAAATTCACTGTGAATGATGGGGATAGGTTAGACTGGTGCTAAATATATGAAATGTGCTCAGAATCCATCCTTGCTAATCTCCCAAGAGAAGGAATCCTTCCTCCTATGAAAAACTAGCTCAACCCTCCACTGCAACACCCTGCAACACAACACAAATATGAGCATAAATTGCATTGTAGCTGAAAACTGAAGCTTGGCCAAAATACCGAATGTGTGGAAATGATAGATCAATACTCTACCAAGAAGCCTCTCAAGGAAAGAGGTGGGATTCCTGCTCAGGAACACACAGTGCTAAACAACACATCAATCTCAACTAAACAGCTAAAGAATGCAAGAAGTCCAAATAGAATATATCAAAATAATAATCATAACATAACCTCATATGTTTGCCATCCTCTTCCTTATAAAAAATGTGAGCCTTATCACCTTGGGTCCCACTCATTAGGGTTTCCACCATCATGCAATCAATCTCCCTCCAAAACTGCGTTGTCTCACCATTAACGCCACTCCTCCATAGTAACGACGTTTTATTTGGTTAGAGTTGACCTATTCAACATGCTCGAGTCCCTCTTCACACCTAAGGGTATTCAATCTAGCTTTTATATGACCTCCATTTACACTAGGAGTGTCTTTTATTCTTACTAAGGAGATTTATGGGTCTCCATACCCTCTTATTCCTCTATCTAAGAGAAAAATAAAAAATTAATATTCCAATTAGTTGTATGCTAATTTAGGAATATTACAGATATCTAATTTCAGTCCTTGAAGTCTCAATGAGAGGGATTTAAGGGAAGGTTTCAGGGTCATTTGGAAAGGCACATCGAGTGAATCTAAGTGATCAATTTTCTGAAGTAAGTGGTGCTCAAATGATAATTCGATCTAAGTGATTCTAGTGCAATGAGGGGCAAGGATCACTTCCAGAGAGAGATTTTATTAGCGAAGAATCATTAGAAGAGAGAAGAAGAGAGTGATCCTAAAAATCTCACGCAGAAGCTGACGCAACGCCACACAGGGCCACATGGAGGAAAAACAGAGGCTACAAAGAGGGTGAGAAAGAGTGATATTTTGTACAATAATCTATTTTAGAAGCAAGGAATTGGGATGTGAAACTAGGAGGCTAAGATCAACGATTCCGAGTTTCATATCGATCACCTATTTTGGTTACGCAGTGCTTAGAGTGGCTGATGTAGGGAATTTGTAGGGACTACACAGAGGCAACCTAGGGCCTGCCAGGGGAAGTTCATCTAGTGACCAGATCAGCCGAGATTTTTTCAGTGATTGATTGAGGTAAAACTCACAATATTTCTACCAATATTCCTCTTTATGTAACTTAATTACCTTTGTGGTATTCAGAGATGTATTTAGAATTTTATACTGCTTAATAAAATCAAATCCTCCAATTTGCTGCAATGGTTTTCCCACATTGAGTTTTTACGGGGACTTTTGTCCAAAAATAACAGTTTCCTATGTGTGTAATTTTTGTTCTCAATTTATTAGTTTCAGAATTAAGTAATTAAGTGTAGGATTCTTTAGTAATTTGCTTCAATATTTCATGAATAAATTTGGAAAAAAATGTAATGTAATTTACAAATAATAGAAGTAAATTCAGTTGGTTGCAGTAGGATTATGGAAATCATTTAGATCTAGGAATTTTCACAATATCAACATTCTCAATGTTATTATTCACATTGTTAGATGGTCTATGTTTTAAACTTTCACATATACATAATATGTTCATTGTGTAAGGTTCTTTGATTCATGTTGTATATACTATGTCAATGTTGTTATATGTTGAATGCTTATTAAATTATATTTTCTACTCCAAAGTTCGTTGGAAGCTTCTTGAATCGACCATTCAGTTGTATTCTAGCACAAGTGTGCTCCATCTAGCTGTTGGATTTCACCGCCTAATTGGACGGTTGGTAGCTTCTCGAGCATGGTTAGGGGAACTACTGTGTCCCCTCCAGCTCCAGCGTTCATCCTGTTCGGTTCTCAGCCTGAGGGTTTCATATGCAATATCTTCTAGGTTAGGGTTTATATTCCATGACCATTCCTCCCATCGAATTACTATTTCATGTCACATTTCGCTAATTTGTATGTCTATGTATTGCTCCTTCTTCTTTTCCTCCACATTTTTCTGTGAGGTTTCACGGTGGTATAAATACACTTCCAGATATTGGTTCAGCTTCATGGCAACAAGTAATGCCTTACGCTTATACTGTATTTTCCACCTTTTTATTACTAGTTTATGGTAATTAAATTTATGGTGGTTTTACTCCACTGCAGGTGTGAGCAGGGGTTCACATTTTTCAATGAAATGTCCCTCAAGCTCTGGTAAGTCAAGCCCAAAAGTTCTCTTTTGTTTTAGGTAAAATACTAATGGTTTTCTATGAAATACTCTCCTCATTTCCTATCTTCTTGTTTCTGTACTCAGTTGAATTGGTATTATTGATGAGATTTCTTTGTTCTTGTTCCTCACATCTCTTCGTGTTGACAATGACATCCTCTTTTGATTCTCTAGGTGCAATCTCGGTTCTTAAATATGGTTTTGTGGACAATCGATAGTTTTTCCGCTTGTTATGGACAAGAGTTTAACATCTAAGTTAGAACGACGAAGGAATTACATGGTTTTCTATTTTTATTATTGAATAGGACAAATGAGCTTAGGTGTTTCTGTACATTGAATTTATTTTCAAGTAATTTTTTATCTTATGGCCCAAACTCAAGGCTTACAAACTTGTATAGTTATTTTCTCATGTCATATTATTAAAAAGTAATTACACAGTACATCTTAACCTGTTACTAGTAAACCCCATCTATGTCAATACTACTTAGGGTTCCTTAGCAATATGTCCTTAAACATAGTGACATGCTATTCTTATTCCACTATTTCTAAACCGATTTCAACTTTGTTTAGAAACAATAATTACTTATTTGATTCAAATACTCCTCTAGAAAGACCTCTCCTCCCTTCCAATGAGAATGATGATTACATCCAGCTCTCCCCGCAAATATCTACACTTCTCAGACTATTTATAGAGGGAGTGACCCTTATCTGGAACTGTCTAAAGGAATCAAGGTTTCCCTAATCTGAGACTTGCAGACTCTTGTCTGTAATAGAGGTTACACTAGTTGCAAGCCAGCTCAAGAATACACTATGGGAAACGTTCTTCCAACCCGTATAGTGTCTCGTTAAAGTGTATATTTCTATTCCCTATCCCTTCAATGTTCTCCCTTTCTCCTTCTCCCCCCAAAAGAAGAAATACTAAGAATATTTTAGGAAAGAAAAAAGATACTTGCCATAATTGTCTCAAAGTTAGTTAGAATTTGTTAGGGTCTTTCCAGGAGTTCCTAAACCTATCTCATTTTTCAAAACAAAATTAATAAATTTTCTAAATGTTATCTTATTGTGTGACTTATCCTAGATTCATTTTTTGAACTTGTAAACAACAAACTATCAGTAATAAACTTATTTACATAATTTACATTTGTAGGGGATGTTACATTTTAATTTAAATTATTTTATATATGGAAAGATACATTTTACTTAATGTGATATAAAAATAAATATTTTTACTAATATTTATTTAAATATATGTGTCAAACTGCACATTCATATTGACTAAAAACTATTTACACATTTCCTTTATATTATCAAAAAATATTTCAACTTAATAATTTACATATTTTTCTCACCAGAGGAGGGCTTGTTGAATATTGATTGTTCTGTTAAGGCATTCATTTGTAAAGGTCACAAGTTCAAATCTCATGGGTGACCCCATTAGAGCTAACTATATATTACCTTTTCGTATACGGTTTTCATGCTATTATTCCAAGCTAAGATGTTTTTCAGTGCACAATGAGATGTGATTATGGGTGCGAAATATAATTTTAATAATCATAAAAAATATATTTAGTTTAATATAAATATAAATATCTTAATCTTATAATATAATTTTCTGATTTTGAAATTAATGAAAATGAATTAATCTTATAATTTTGTTTATCATTATCAATGTAATTAAACTAGAAATGTATGGGTATTGTCCCTGTGGTACCAACCCTAGAGAAGGATGAAATGAATCCAAGATTTGTTCATTTATGTAATGTAAATGAGGTTTCCCCCTCGAAGAGGTTTATTTCTATGTCATTGATCTATCTTTTTATATATTTTGTGAGCTGGTTGCCTAAAATTTAGTATTAGCGGTTGGGATTATAGGTTTTCGCTTCCTTGAATAGGTCATCTTGTAATTTTTGCTATAATTTTTTTTAGGAGGCTTCAGAAGCTCAAATTATTACGATGTGGAGCCAAAATTTTGATGAAATTCATGTTAAAATTTTAGACCTTGGTTCCAAATATTTTCGAAGATATGATTTGTGGAAATTAGGATTTTTTCAGGCTCCACAATATCATCTCAAACAGGTGACCGATGGAAAATCATCATAACTTTTGTTTCAAGCATCAAATTTAAATTATGTAAAAAATGGCCAAAATCGAACGGATTTTAGTTTCTTTTGTATCGATGTCAGATCTAAATATTGAAATAATAACATGTGGAATGCCATATAATTTCACTCTACTAAACGAGTCCATAATTAGGTCATTTTGGGATATCACGCATAACTTTGCCTTGAAGAATCCAAAATTAGGTCTGATTTGTGGCATTAGAAAGAAGACTCATAAGGCTACTACAAGGTTGAATTCCAAATCTTGGGGATCCGATATCACATAGATACATTAGGTTCAATATCGAGCTCCTCAAAAGCATGAAAAAGATGTGCTTTTTTTTAAATTGCATAACTTTTGTTTAAAAAAATAAGTTTGACGTAGTTCCAAGGGAATATTAAAGTATTGGGTTCTATCATGCCTCCCAAAAATAATTCCACACCCATTAAGCCCTCATCAATCTCTACTATTATGGATTAAGAGCAAGAAGTGAAACATGATATATCAAAATTACGAGACCAAGTGCAACAAAACTCGCAAAAGGTAACCAAAATGGAAATGGAAGCTAACATGGATGGTTTGAAGAAAGACATGGAAGCTAAGATGGATATTTTGAAGAATCGTGTGGAAGCTAATATGGATGGAATTTAAACTAAGATCGATGGTATAGAAGAAAAACTAAAAACATACATGAAAGGTTCGAAGGAGGGTTTGGCAAAGTTTCTACAATAAATGATTCCTAATGGCGAAAATGTAGTGGATGAAACTCATGATGACAAAAAAATAAATGTTAATTATGATTTCATAGACTCTGATGTTGGATTTAAGACCCACCATATAAAAAATATCGATATGAGGAAGTTTGATAAAATGGATCTAGTAATATGGATACTACAGATGCAACAATATTTTGATCTCCATAATGTGCAAAACACACAAAAGGTGTGCATTGCAACTTTATATTTAGAACCCGAGTAGTTTGTATGGTATCAATAGATTTGTTCACGTAAACCACTTGTCACTTGGTCAATTTTTATGGAGGAAATGATAGCACATTATGAGGATACTAAGAGCAACACCTCCTTTAGTCAATTCATAAATCTCAAACGAAAGGGTTCAGTCGCAAAGCACATTCAGGACTTCCAAAAATTGAATATTAGGGTATCAGATATTCAAGAGGAGCATAGGATTGATATCTTCATGGGGACTTTAAAGGATAACATCCAACATGGGGTTCAACTTCAGGAACCTGATTCATTGGAGAAGACATTGAGGGTGGAAAGAAAAGTTGAAAGAAAAAGTATGGCAACAAGGAAGTCTACCAATCACAACTATAAATATGGAAATGTTGTTGCTCCTAGCCTTCCACAAACTACAAGGTTGACACCACACAATTGGAGGAAAAAGGAGAAAATGGATTTGTTATAGTTGTGATAGAAAATACACTAAAGGTCATAAGTGCACCAAGAAGAAATTATTTTACATAGATTGTGAAGAGCCGGAGGAAAAGGAACAAGAATAATCAAAAGAGGAGGATATACACCAGGAACCACTCCTAGATAAGGAAGAAATGAATCCAATATTTTTTATTTATGTAATGTAAAGGTGGTTTCCCCCTCAAAGAGGCTAGTTTCTAAGTCGTTGGTTTATATTTTCTTCTATTTTGTGAGCTGGTTACATAACATCCTACATTCACATTTTTAACATGTCAAGAACAAACTATCAGTCATAAAATTATTTACATGATTTACATCTATGGGGGATGTTGCATTTTACATTCAATTATTTTATATATGGAAAGCTACATTTTACTTAATGTGATATAATGATAAACATATGTGTCAAAATTCACTGTCAAATTGGCTAAAAAATAGTTACACATCTCCTTTATATTATTAAAAACTATTTCAACTTAATAATTTACATATTTTTCTCACCCAGGGAGGGCTTGTTGGATATTGATTGTTCTGTTAAGGCATTGGTTTGTAAAGGTCACACATTTAAATCCCATTGCTGTGTCCATCAAAGCTAGTTGTGGATTAACTTGTCCGATAAGGGTTTCATGCTATTATGTCAAGCTAAGATGTTTTCTATGGAGCAATGAGATGTGATTATGGGTGGAAACTAAATTAAAAATTAAAAAAAGAATATTATAATAAAATAAAACATTAATTTACATTTTTCAATATTCATAACAAATATTTTTTTATTTTATATAAATATAAATATCTTAATCTTATAGTTTAATTTTATGATTTTCAAATTAATAAAAATGCATTAATATTATAATTTGGTTTATCATTATCAATGTAATTAAATTAGAAGTGTATGGGTATTGTGCCTATTAGAATGTGATAATAATTTTTTCTGTTAGCTTGGCAGGACTACTCTTCATCATCTCCAATGTATCACCCGATATGGGGAGGGGAATTGAACTAGTGACTTCACATCAAGGAGTGCCTTAACAAAACACCAGATCACCATTTATCCAAGACCTCATGGACAAATGTGATAATAATTAGTTAAAAGGAAATGAAAAAATATAAATTCATTTAAATAAATTTTATGTTTTCACTAATAGTGTTGGTTCCTGAAATCAATTCAATAATAAAATACCTTGCTTTGCTACCTAATATAACTTTTCTCTCAATACCAACAAGTTGTATGAGGAAAATTCATGTTGCTTATGTTTTCATATACATATATATATATATATATATATATATATATATATATATTACCTGTTAATTTCATGTTAAGCATTAATGTAATTACATAATATAAATTCATTTAAACATTTTTTTGTTTATTAATAGTCTTGGTTCCTGAAATCAGAAATCAATTCAGCAATAAAATAATTTTCTTTTCTCTCTAATATATCTTTGCAATACAACAACTTTCTTTTCTTCCTAATATATCTTTTCTCTCAATGCCAACAAGTAATATGGGGAAAATTCATATCACTTATGCTCTCTCTCTCTCTCTCTCTCTCTCTCTCTCTCTCTCTCACAGACACACATTCTTAAATTAAGTGGTTATATATTAAATGTTACTTATTAATTCCATGTTAAGTATTAATGTAATCATACGTATTTCACCCATTTTCAGGTAAAATGCCCCTATTAGTGGAATAATATATTTTTCTCACTTTCAATTACTTTATATACATATGGGTGTAATGGTTAAGAAAATAAATTTTCTCTTTAAAGGTCACATGTTAAATTCTAGAGGATTCATTGGTTGTGGCCATGTGAGGAAGTTGTTATTTAAGAAAATTAATGTGTCATTGGGAAGGTAATATCACTCTCATTTTTACTCATCAGATAGAGAGTTTAGTTAATTGAGCTTAACCTAGTGGTTGGTGAGAATGATTGTTATCCTCCCACCTAGCTTCAAGCCCTACAATTGAAATTTTGAGATCATAAAGGGTATATCATTGTAATGGATTTGAAAGGAAAGGAACTACCACAAAATAAATTACACAAGTCCCCTATAGGTAGCTATAGATTTCATTTTCCCTAAGTTTTATATTCACATCCTTACACATGTCATCCCCCTCTTCCTAAAAATTACTAAACTATATTAAAAAATGAGAAAATCCCAATGTCAAAGGATACAAACCGAGACACTTACATTACTACCACCATCATCATATACATATATGACAAAAAAATACAACTTCAGTTTTTTTGCTCACGATATTCATTTACAAAAAAAATGCATAATCAATATACAATACATTAAATTATCTCATTTTTTATTTTATTTTTTTAATGTTAAGTTATGATTACATGAAAACCAATCTACATGCTGGATGGAAAAATGATTTTTCCAACAAAAAAATGTCCCTAGACTAAAGTGTAACTTAGTAAAACCTAAACACCCTCTAAATTAATGTAATTTCAACCATTAATTACCACTATCCATATCAAACAACTTCTCATTTATAAATATTTTTAAATTAATAAATAAAACTCTCCCTAACTAAATATCCAACTTATTTTTCAGCAATATAATGATGATAGATCCATGTGGGTAGTCTTATGAATTAATCAGTGTCAACAAAAAAAACCATGGGGTATTCTACAAATCTGATAAACATTTTTAAATTAATAAAAAAACGTTCCCTAACTAAATAGGTTTTTTTTTCTAAAATAAAAAATAGAAAATTTCCAAATAAAAATTAGTTGAGTATAATAAAAAATATTAATGTATATACATGTTTTCTTAGTTTTAATATCTCAGTCACTTCATTAGTTCAATTACAACGAGTATGAAAGAGATGTGAAACCCTTCACTTTTACTATAAATCATAAATAAAATATTTCCATAAAAAATAATAAAAAATAAAAATAAAAGTATTATATTTTTTATTTTGATTACTAAAAATGTATTTATTACAATACATAACTTAAATAAATTATTTAAATATCAATGCTACTTAATTTATATTAATTTAAATTTCATATATAGAGAATGTGTGTAATGTAGACCATAATAAAATATTTTAAAACAAGGAGAAAAAGTAATAGAAACTAAAAATGTTAAATTATTTCCTCATAAAAATAATAAAAGAGAAATGTGTAATTCATTCAAAATTTTAATAAAAAATTAACATATTGGATTTAAATATTAATAATAATAAAAAAATAAATTAAAAATTATGTATGGTTAAATTTTCAATAATATAAAAACATTTTATTGTGTCTCCCTCTCCATTTTAAATATAAAATTTCAATGTCATATATATCAGTTCAAAGATAAAATTTAAACGATTAAAAAAAAATCAAATCTTTTGAAATAAAAACATTTTTTGAAATTTTTAGATTTAAAATTATTTTGTACTTAAAAAAAAGTAAAATGAATCTTATCAAAGCCTGCTACTAGTAGCTATATAATTAAAATAAATGTATATTAATTTATAATATAACACATTGTATTTTGACCCATTATATTCGAAGAAAAGAATAAACATATCATGTAGACCCACGAAGACTTATATAAAGAGTGAAAAAATATAACTAGAAGTTGCTCCAAAAAGTGCAAAGATACACAGAAGGAGTACAATATGTCTACGATGTTACTGCAAAAATTTGATAGAAAAGGAAAGATAACAACCTAAAGGGTGCAGGATGAAGGGGAGGAAAGCTGTTCAGACTTGCAAGAGTCTCACACTTGTGTCTATGTCTTTCTCAAGCCACAATGCCTGGCTAAATCATTTTTTCCAATCATACCACTATGTCTAAATCTTATATAGATATTTATATCCAAGCTATCTCTTCACTTGCATTTTTTTTCAAGTTTTACAGTCTAAAAGAGGTTCACATATCAAGAGAATAGATCATAAGCTTCTTAAATCTATGGTAAAAATGGATCTAAACCAAAAATTTGTTATTTAAATCTTCTACCTTTTAGTTCTCATTTTTTATTTTTATTATTATTAAATTTACATAATTTTAATGTTATAGGTGAGTTGAATTTTTTTATAAAATAAATAATAATAATCATAATAATAATAATTTAAAAACATAAAATTACAATTTGACAAAATAATAGAATTTGTTTTCAAAATAAATTGATTTATAATTAAAAGTTTATTTTAAACAATATTAAATTATTATTTAGGGATAAATTTCACAAGTGTATTTGGATAAAGAGTTAGGGATAAAGAAAAAATACTATACTGAAGATTTTAATCCTAATCATAATCATCAACAAAAAGAGTACATAGGGGCCAATAATTGTTGGAGAGCCATGCAAAAATTATTGTGAGAGGAAAGAGCATGTGTTTTTTTCTCTTCCAAAAAAGTGGAAAGAGAAAAAACATTTCATTTTAGAATGGGAGGCCTTCGAAGACAACCAAAAAAGAAAATTTATGTAGATATTCTCGCAGCTAGCTCTTGGGGTAAAGGAAATAATTTAAAATATATAATTTAATTTAAAACTTATCATATTTATTAATATGCTAAGATGAATAATAGTTTAAAAAGTCATGCCCAAAATGACTTGTTTAAATAAAATTTAATTTAAGGTGTGTGTTTCCTGTATTAAGAAGCACTACCTCTTAGGTATCATGGATTTTGAATGTGAAGCTCCATACCATATCCTAAAAATCAATATATTTAGTTTTTATTTATGATATATAAATACAAATTTGACAACACATTACACAAATCAAAATCAACCTATGTAAAACCCTTGTACCTTTCTTAGTTCCAAGATAAAGATAACTAATTATATTTTAATAAAATAAGAACTCTTTCTTTGTAAAAAATCTTATGACTTAGTAATTGATTTGTTGGATGAGCCTTCTTATTTTTATTTTATTTTCAATACTTATTTATAACCACCTTCAATTGAAAACTATATCTTACCTATAAACAATGACTAAATTTATCGACCTTCTGGAAAGAATGGTAGAAATTTACATCCTTCTCTTCCATGGTATATGCATTAAAAAAATTAGAGTGTCCTTCCAAACACACATAGTTTGGGTGGATTCACAACAGCTGTGAATTTCCTTGGCTTAGAAATACCTCAGAGATGATTGAATTAGACTTCTGAGTAAAATGAATGGAAAAAAATACATATTTTGAAGCATCACTACATGTAAATGGTGTCGCCTCGTTGCAAAAATACCCGAATTCAATGGAGCCAGTGCCACAAAAATATTTTCCCATCACTTCAAACCCTATAAAATTAACAATTTCATCAATATCTATAATATCATATCGTACGAGAACCGATGAGGCATGTCTCTATCAAGTAGTAAATTAATTGGAAAAACTTAAATGGCCCACTAAATAATAATTTAAAGATTGATGATGATAGATCCATATTTAGAAAACAATAATAATAGTAGAACTACACTAAAGGAATAGAAGTCTACTATACCATATTTTTCTGGATCCTTTCTAGCATCTAAAACAATGTCGTAATAATTTAGAGAAACAATTTTCAGACCGGGAAGGTTAGGTTTGAGTGTATCAATAGTCGATGTAAGTTTTGCATTATATTCAACTGTGACCTCCTTTACTTCCTCTGTGCATTCTTCTCCTAATTTGATTCACGGATTTTTTACAAATGGTAGACAACCTAAAGGGGAAGGTTTATTATCCCAATTTTATTCACATCCAAACCGTACAACTCCTACAACAGTAATTGCAAATATAAAAAGATTTTATTTCCTGATTCTCTAAGCTCTTTAGATTTTTAAATTATTAAAGAAAAAAATCAAATTAAAAAATTTCTATACTCAAAATTAATTTCCATTTCGTGTGCTGCAATTTCCATTTCATGTACTAGTTTCCAATTAGTTTCAATCTGGCTTGCAATTAGTTTCCATTTCTATTAATACACAGATGCAATGGTGGACAATGTGATAGTTGTTTACCTAAATCAATGGAAGAAAATGAAAAGGTTGACTATGATGATTTGTGGAATGATTCAAAAGTAAACACCTTCGGTGTAAATATATATAGTCGACACGCTTTGCCAATGACCGAAGACTAATGTAAAGATAACACTTGTAACGTGAGGAGCATGATATACATTTCAAATTAGAATGTTATATATGACATAACCTAATTTATATGTGACATTTAACATAATAATATTTATATATTTATTTGTTCAAATATTTAATATTTATATAATAAATTTATAGTGTAAATATGAGTAAATTTATTGTAATTTTTTTAATAAATTGTTTCCTATTTTTTTAAATCATAAATGTTGATTCATCGATTTTTTTTTTCTTTTAAGAATAAAAAAGCAAAGTGACTTTCATTAAATATTAAAAAACAATTTACATTGGTGTGCATAGTTTTCAATAGTAGTTCTTCGTATTACAATAAATGAAGAAGATATGTAAAAAAAATACGGAGTGAACGGGTTATAAACAAAATAGTGTAGCATATGACAAAATAGTGCATCATGTGTTGGTCAATAAAAGGAAGGGGTAGTAGTTCTTCATATTACAGTAAAGGAAGAAGATATGTAAAAACAATAAGGAGTCAACGGGTTAAAAAAAAATAGTGTAGCATATGAAAAAATAGTGCATCATGTGTGGCTCAATAAAATAAAGGGAGGGCGTCATCTTTCTGAGTAATAGAAGACTAAAATAAATATGTAGAAAACATCAAAACCTAGCCAACATTATAGAAAAAAAACATGTAAAGGAAAGAAACATTTATCTATAGAATCTGGATGCTCCCATTGCTGACACATGGCCAGATGTGATATGGAAGAAATGCATATATGCATCATCCTATTGTACTCTGCGCTTAGAAAAAAATTATGCCTCAGTGTTTTGTTCTCTGAAGATGTGACCCAATGAAGTAGAATGGAATTGTTGTAAAAGATCTTTTGTCCTCCTGCACCAATATCTGAGATGTGGAGGGCCAAGATTTATGGAACCCTTCATATCCTACACAATGGTCTACACGTCCCCATATATATATATATATATATATATATATATATATATATATATATATATATAGAGAGAGAGAGAGAGAGAGAGAGAGAGAGAGAGAGCTAATTTCCTAGGAAACCATAACAATCCCCATAGGTCCAGTAGTTCAGCTCTGGTGTTTGTGACATCACCCCCTCCCCAGTATAAAGTGTATTTTTCATTTAAGTTCCTGTAGAGAACAAAACCACATGCACACTTTCCATATTTTGTCACCCCATCAAAAAAACCCATTGGCATCCTGATTTCAGTCCTTAGAGAATGATAAGATAATCCGTGGACCTTGTGAGGGTGAGGATTCGATTCAGCCAACCAAGAAAGGATCTTAAACATAGTGTTGTAGGGGTTTTGTAGACACCCTTCAAAAATAACTATGTTCCTGGTTTTCCAGATTTCCCAAATAATTAAAATTGGAATGTATGATTGAGCACCCTTCCCTTGCATGGCCCACTCTAGGAAAACCAAGAAATAAGTGTGCAGTAGTCTCTTCATACCTAATACAAAATGAGCAGATGTCAGGTCTAGTGAGTCCTCTCCGACGGAGGTTATCTCGAGTGAGAATCCTATTTCTTCATACTAACCAGGAATGTAGAATGATCTTGAGTGGAATCTTCATCCTCCAAATGTGCATGAACCGGGATCTATCTTGTCCCAAAAACAACATCTGAATATGTTGGTATATCTCCTTGACAATAAAAGCTCCCCCTCTCATGGGGCCATCTTAGGAAATCTCGTCATGCATCCCTATGCTCGACAGAACGACATTACGAAGAGTGGAAATATATTGATCCCATTCATTTGTAGGATTTCTATATAAACGGAGAGCTATAGCATCGACCCATCATGGGATGTGTCCATCCCATCCGTCAATGGAATGTTCTACGAATATAATTCCCATGTGTTATAATTCTAAAATGGTATACTATGAAAAGCTATAATGATAAGGAATGCCAAAGATATGATAAATTCCAATTAGAATTCCATTTCCCCTGCCAAAACCCTCTTGGCTCTATTGAGGAAAAATATCTTAACCTATTGAAAATTTCTCCAATGTAATAACCCCTCCTTATACCAATATTAGAAGATCGAATCCATTGAGATATGTGAATGCCATGGATATATGTAGCTACAATGATCCCACTCCACAAACCATTGTGAAGCAGAGCCTACCATAGTGATTTAATAAGAAGGGAGCAACTGAAAGCATGGATATCCAAAATATCCCAACCATCGTCTTGTTTTGGCTTTGACACATCCTCCCAAATAGCAAGGCGAAAATTGGCCCCGGTTGTCTATCTACCCACATAAAACGTAACATTTTGTATCATATCTTTGCAACAATATGTGAGAGAATAGAAAAAAGGTGTATCCAATAGGTAGTCATCTGTTGCAGCATGGAGGTGATGAGAGTAAGCCACCTGCCAAGAGATAAAAATATTTTGGGCCACGTTAAAATTTTCCAGTCAATCTAGGAAAGGAGCCAATCCGAATCCTTGCCTTTGTAGGAGGTTGAATTTAATATGTAACCAAGATATGAGAAGCCATCCTTGATATGCCTATGTTGAATCTGAAATAGGTCAACAATATATCGGAAAACATCAGGATCTCCATAGGAGTGAGAGAGGAAATTTTTGAAACCATTAATGAGGAGGCTGAAAGTGTCCCCATAACATTTCAAAATATAGTGAACAACCTCCCATTTTTCCCCATCGCCTTCCCAAAATTTGAGAATGTCATCAATGAACAAAAGGTGAGTGACAGAAACCAAAGGAGTAAAATGGAAATGTCAGAAATTATCAAGGTCCCTTGAAACATAATTCTCCCTACTAATGCCATCCATAACCAAAATAAAGAGTAGAGGGGATAGAGAGCATCCATGACATATTCCTCTTTTTCCTCGAAAAAAATCAGTAGGTAGATCGTTTATGAGTACTACATACCAATTTTCTGAGGCGCATGCCATAATCTAGTTCATATTCCTATGATCAATGCAAATCTTTACAAGGATAAGTCAGAGGAGTCTCAATTCAAAAAATTCATATGCTTTCTTTAGATCAATGTTCATCACAGTCATGTTCTTTTTCCCAATATTTGTCAAATGTATCCATTCTTGAGCTATAGCCACCACATCACGAATCGATCTTCCCTATAAAACATAAATTTCTCAGGGGAAATATGAATTGATAGAGGATCCTCCAACCTCTGCGCAATAATTTTGGAGATCAATTTGTATAATATGTTGCATAATTATATAGGTTGAAATTCCCCAAATGTTTATGGTTCTCCAACCTTGGGAATCAACGCAATGAAGGTGGATTTGAAAGCCCCTGAAATATGTCCATAAAAGCAAGATTCCTCAACCATGGCACTTGTGTCTTTCCCCATCAAGTGAAAAAATTGGATAAAGAACTCAATTGTCCAACCGTCTAGCCATCAAGGCCAGGGCATTTATCCTTGTGAAATGATGTCAATACAGAGCTAATCTCTGCAGCTGTAACTGAGTGGTATAGAAATTTATTTTCCACCAAATTAAACATAGTTAGATATTCCTCGATAGCCCATAGTTGATCCTCCACATTAACTTTAGTAGTAACCCTGTAACTCTTTTCAAAAAACATTTTTGCCTCTCCATTAAGCTCCTTTTTAGTGTATTTGTATGTACCATCCTTTTAATTATCTAAAGAAAATTATATCCTATAAAATAAATTTAATTCTAAAGGATAATGCGTGTAAATTTGTTAAAATATTATAAGGGATTTAAAGAATGTGGTGATTGTAATAGTGTAATTATATTTGTTACAAGATTATATGGAATTTAAAGGATGTGTTGTTTATACTTTTCTAATATAGGGGATTTGATCATGTAACCCTCCCTTTCTCTTTTTTTTTTCGTTTTATTTTTATAAATAAAATTTAAACATATAACTTATAAAAAACAAACCCACATCAACCAATCTCCAACTCATAAATTCAATCTCCGGCCAAAAAAACTATTCCACCATTGAGCACGTCGTAATGATTTGTGTTTACCACCATATCCAACAATCATAAACCTGCAGTTACAATAAGAGGTGCAAAGTAATGGGCAGAAGAAGGAGCCTTGGAGTGTTGAAGGTAATAAAGAAGTGAAATATATTGACAGTAAAATACTTGCAAAATTTAGGTTTCGATATTTGTTAAAAAATATAGCAAGGGATTAAATTTAAGAAGAAAGTCAAACTAACATAAATGTCTCACAACCATGGGAATCAAGATACATGCCAAATAAGTTTAATTTATTTATGTATTTTAAAAATAACATTAAATAAATTCTAGGAAAAAAACAAATATCAAGATAACCACACCTTGATATTGTTATTCTTCTACTGTTTTTTTTTTTTTTTGTAAATTCCATAGGACCTGACTTTTTCTATTATTTAGAGCAAGTTGCTAAATAAATAAAACAATAAATTGGTCCCTCAACCTTCCCGAAGGAAACCAGGTCTGTTGGCCATCTTAAAAAGTTAAAATCCAACCAAAATCGGTATTGTTTCAGTCTATCAGTAGCTGCTACTACTACTCGACTATGTCCATAATATTTACAGATGAAGCAAAAACTATAAGTTCTGTTGACAAAAAGCATACAAAAAACTAGAAAACTGAAAAGTGCCTATCCATCTGAAGAATCCACTGGTGTTGGGTCTTTAGCAGAGGACCCGAGCATCTCCACATAGTGCAATGCTCGCAACTTCTCCTCAATTCATCCAATTCTGGCATTCTGATGCATTTGAGTCTTTTTCATTGAGCTCATGTCTTGTTTGATGTGATTAAGGTAAAAGAGGATTGAAGTATGAGCTTCTTGTTCTTTCATACTCATCGGAGCTTTGGCAATAACACATTTAAACTTCCAATACATTTTAATAGATTGTTGAAAAAGGGAGACCCTTTCCCTAGTACTACCAGGATCAGTTAAGAAATCCATTACAGCTTGCTGATGTTGAATGTCTACCTCATCATCAGAAATCTTCTTCTCCCATCCCTGGATGTTTTGGTGAATGTGCTGAGGGGTATTAGCTATGTAGGTGTTGACCAAATTTTCAACAACATGTTCGTTAGTTTTTTGACCTCTCTTGCTAGGTCGTGGAGAGACATTGGTTTTTTCAACCCTAGCACTCTGTCTGCGAGCTGACGTTCTAGGGTTTGTCATATTTGTACCAGACAAGCCCGTTGAATAAAAATAAAGAAACAGAGTATATTGATGAGGAAGGAAAACAAAAATATGCGCCACAGAAGTATCGCCCAGCTGTGTGTTGACAAAACACAAAAATCCGACCCACTTGGATGAAAAGCCAAAGATCCCAATGAAGAACAGAGACAAAAGCAGAAGTAACTTAATACCATTGTTCATACCTAGGATAGAAGAATGAAAATTTGCAAAAGCCTTTCGAGTGACATGTAAACCAATAGGGTCTATGTTACCAAATACAAACCCCATACTTTGAAACTGGACACGATTATGATGATATGTAAAGGTAGAGAGTCGATGCAGAAAACAGAGAAAACCCTGACTCCTAAAATAGAGCGTGACAAAAACTATCCACCCATAACAATCATCAAAAAGCATGTGTCGATATGATGAATAATTTCAAGAGTGGCCAAGGAATCTAACATGTAACGCCTTAAAAACCTGGAACATGAGACAATGAGATAGGGAATAAAGGAGGTTACAGGCAGGGGGACTTCTGAAGGAGGGTTCTACCTTGGCATCATTATGAAAACTACACAAAGGCAAGAATATAAACGAACAGAGTTCCATCTCCTTTGAGAAATCTAGTGCATGTTGCGAAGAATAACCGGATTTTAAAGTGAAGAAGATAGACATGACATACCAAAACCCACTCCTCCTAATCTAGAATTTTGCAAATGAACTAAACGACCGCAACATCCAACCCCTATTGCCATTGTGATGACCACCTAAAATGTTTCTAAGGGAAGGAATGTGCGAGGGTTCAATGCATAAGAGCATAAAAAATGATGGCAGTATGCCTTGAATAGGCGTCGCATCAAAGGATGGTGGCATGATAACTGGAGATCATTCCCGCATGCAGAGGATCATTTCCTTTACTGCTATGCTGACAGCCAACTCATACCTTAATTTCTTCTGACAGCCAGGTTCCTGACCCGCTGTCTTTCATCAAGGTGGCACCCCGATTGGGGGTGTTATTCTTCTACTGTTAGAAGAATATGGTTCAAGTATTTATCTGAAGTAATTTCATTCAAGATCAATTTTATATAAAGAGTAAATATATTGTTTGAATAGTTATATTAAGAGTGTGAAGTGTAATTTCTCCAGGCAGTCCACAGGAGGAACTCATCCGCATCAGCACGACCACCCCTGGCTCGTTGATTTGGAATGCTGCCAAGCAACATAGTGCCTTTATTCAAGTGCACAGCTTCTGGGAAATCCACTCGGGTACCACGACAATATTTTGGGAGGACTCTTGGCAAAAACTTCCCAAACTCACCTCTCTCTTCCACAAACCCAAGTGGCAAGCTACTATGTAGCACAATGATCAAATCCACATCCATCAGTTTTTGCAAAAACAATAATTACAAGGTTTTCAACTTATGAAGAGATCGATCAAGAGCTCAAACTCAGGAAAATTAAAATCTCTGATCAGAATGATAAAATGCGATGGGGATATACGCCCAAAGGTATGTTCACTACTAAGGAATCATACCAACTTCTCTATCAACCCATGCAAATAATAAAGGATCAGCTATGGGATCAAGTTTGGCAACCAAGCATCTGGCCTAAGGTCTCTACATTCCTTTGGCTACTAAGCAAACACCAGATCCTCACTTGGGACAATCTACAAAAGCAAGGATTTATCGGGCCTTCTAGATGTCCCAATTGTAATCTTCACATAGAGACCACTTCGCATCTCTTGGACACCTGTACATTAGCAACACAAATTTGGGAGAGAACCGCACAGTGCAACACAAGAACGGGCAGATGTGTGGGAGATATTTTAAACACCATCAGGAACTGGCCTCGGCAACCTTTCCAAAGTCTACTACTTAATTCCCCCTGGAACCTCTTACCGGGCTTTGTCTTTTGGATCATCTAGAAGGAGAGAAATAATAGGATCTTTAAAAATCATAGTATACCCCTTGACACCCTGTGGCTACTTCTCAAACAAAACCTTCAAGAAACATTATCTCTAAGGCACTGGCAAGACTCGGATTTGCCAGCATCACCCTAGGAATGCCTCATTCTAAAAAATTGGAACCTGGATCTCACACTTTCAGCTCAAGTCAAGTCCAGATCCTCCATCCATATTGATTCTCCCCAATTCTGGTCTCCTCCAGCTACCCACTCTTACAAATTGAACTTCGACAGAGCTACTAAGGGCAATCCTGGGCTGGCTGGTTTCGATGGTATTTTCAAAGATGCTGTAGATTCTGCACTGCACATTTATCATGGTTCACTTGGCAGAGACTCCAAAAATGCTGCCGAACATGAAGGTTTATGGAAGGGCGTTTGCATAGCAGAAATAGAAATTTTTTTCCTCTAGAGGTAGAAGGGGATTCTCAAATTTTAATAGAGGTAGTTATTAGAATTCACTCAGGAACCTTAGCAGCAAAGATCACTTCGATCTGGCGGCTTCTAAGCAGACTGGAACAAATTGAAGGTTGGCTCAGGGCTCCCCATAGCATCACCTTCAAGCACATTCAACGAACAACTAACAAGGTAGCAGACAGACTGGCTAATCAAGGCATCGATCAGCAGCTCCCATTTTTCTCTGGTCCTCTGAGAAGCTCTAATGATGCACAACTCAAAAGAGACTCCACTCTTCTGGTGCAACAATATCTATCTCTCCTAGATGCGGGTGTGTAACTATGCATTCTATACATGGGTGGCATGGTGGGTTGGCACGTGACTTATTACCACCACCATCCGGCCTCGCGTGATGCTTGTCTTTAATTCATCTGCTAACATCTTCAATGCTACATTAATGCAGCTCGTCCCTCTTCACCAGCCTGCAAGTTCATCTGTCATGGCGCCCCTCCAAGGTTTCATTCATGCTCCTCCCCTGTGCTCGTGTTGTTCCCTTGTTGCCGCAGAGCCTCTATCTCGGACCAGTACTGGGAAACGTTGCGCTCTGGAATTCTGTGTTGATTTCTTGTAGGGATTTTATGTTTCTCAAAGCCCTTTCTACAAACTCAGTCATCGCTCATCCTCAGTCTTCTCTAGTTATCCTCTGCGAGCTGAAGCTAGGCCCCTTTCAGTTCCCCCTGCATTCACAGTACTGCTGACTGTTCCACACCTCCTGTTATTTTCATCATGCCAATATTTTGTCAGAGAATGCGTTGCAGGAGGGGAAGTTCCCATGCGCAAGCTATCCGCTAGCCCTCCTCCTCTACTTCTGACTCCTCGTCTCACTCCTCGGACTTCTGATCTGACCGCTATCCTGATACCAGGAGTGGTCGTGGATGAGGTTGAGTGCAACATAATTCAGCAATGCGCTCTCATCTCTCCGCCCCTACTCAATCTCATACTGCTCGTTTTCAATTCCCCTGCACTCTCAATAATTTCTCCTTCATAGCTTCAGTTACCATTGAGCTTCGAGAGGATTCTTCTGGTCTGGTTGCTGTGACACCACGGGTGACTCTGGAAACGAGGGCGGAAGATAAGCATGGTACTTCTCAAATTGAAAACAAGAAGAGTAAGGATCCTGGTGGCACTGCAACCCAGGACGTGAGCTTTCAAGTTGGTCCGAGTGTCCCAACTGATGGCGGTTTTACTGGCAAGGAGGGCCATCCTACTGAGGAAGAAGACCCCTACAAATGTGCATGTCGCATCGTTGAAGAGTCACCTTCCACCTCTCATGAAGCTTAATCAAGTCTGTGTTCAATGTTTTTTGATTCCCTGTTGCTCGAATGGGCTCAATTCCCTCTTGTTTTACAGTCATTATATGCTCTACAGTTCTCATGCTCAGAATTTCTCCCTAAGGTTAAATTGTCGGTTTCCCTTTCGTGGGCGACATTCTTCTGTTTGTGGCTTTGGGTTTTTGTTATGGTTACAACATTTCAATGGGTGAGAACTTAGTTTTGAAATGGGCAGCGCCTACCAGTTTATTTGTATGGGCCCAGTCAATCTGTTTTGGTCTTTGAAGTACCTCTGGCTAGTTTTCAGTTTCGTTATGGGCATATGCCGTATGTCTGAGCTAGACATGGTCATGGTTTTTGAAGCTCTTTCGGTCAGTCTTCAGCCAGTCTTTTTGGTCAGTTTTCAGCTATGTAATGAGCGTATGCCACATCTCTGGGCTAGACTTCTCGAGGCCACTGCCTCTTTATAAAAATATTTTTTAATCAATTTAGGAGTAGACAAATTTGGAAAAAAAGAGAGTGTGAAGTATAATTCATTCAATTATTATATCACTACTCGGTGTATTAGTTGATGCTATAATGGGCTATTTTTTCAACACACTTAAAATTAGGATAGAATATTGGGTTCGGGTTCTGATAAAAGTGTAGATAGATATAGAGCAATGTAAACATAAAGTAAATGAAACCAGAATTGTTTGTTATTTTAATATATTAAAATAATTATAAAAAGTAATATTTTAATATAAATTTAATGGAAAAAATATTTAAACAAAAACACTAATATTATATACATAAAGAAAATTTAAATTTTATTATTATGGGTTAAAATTGTAAATTTAAATTATTAAAATATTTATTTATAATTAAAATATGAATTAAATAGTATTTAGAATTTCATAATATTTATTAAATTATATATTATAATTATTAAAGGATATATTTTAAAATATATAAATGATAATTTTAAAATAAATCAACTTTTTATTTATTTATTTTCTAAATTGTAGTTAATCATTATCCATTTTTCTTTGCACTAAGATATGTTACTATAACTACCATCTAATATTTAAAATATGATTATATAATATTCATACACTCTATTTCAGTGCATTCATTTCAAAATTTTCCCATATTTTCCCATATATAGGTTTCTAAACCTATTATTTCTCTAATAAGACAAGCATCCATTATGTTAGAAAGTTTGTATTGGAAATTTTTAGGTTCATTAGATTCTGCACAGAGTCAACCATGACAGTCTCAAGGTAGGCTACTGAAGATATTTTCATTGATATCAATTCCATTCCCTTCTTGTATAATAATGATTTGGAAAGGTCTGGAGAATTTTCTTCAGTCGAAAAGTTGATGATAGCGTCCTTTCAAGTCACAATTTATATTGAACGATTGTACAGAGGTTTTCTATTTTTGAAAGAAATATGTAGTTGAATGGAAAACAAAAACTAATTTGCTGAGTCTTTGCTAACTAGCGAAACTATGTACAATAGTTGTTCTTATATGAGACAAGCTACAATAGTACATAATTTGGCAGTGTTTTATTAGCCTTGAGAGGTGATGATAATTTATTTCCCACTCATTTATATTGAAATATTGTACATATTTTTTCCATTTTTTAAATAAGTTAGTAAAAAAAATAATCGGTTTGGTGAAACCCTTAGTTGGTCAATTAGAAAAGGTGAATAATAAATTCAATCACTATTATGAACATGAACATGGAAATCACTCAAAAGAGTTTATGGTGCAGGTTATTCTTATTCTTAAGATACACTCTTAGAAAATCTACAACAAATCCAAAAACAAACCCAAACTATTATTCATTTTACCCTGTAGAATATCAAGAAAACCACGTAAAATCCACTTTTGGGATTGTAATACTAACTTACGCTGTTTACTAATTTACATTTCTTAAATTCATTCGCTCTATACAAATCTCTATAATTGTTGTATTGATTTCGTTCTCAAAAAATTACATTACGTTCAAAGCTAAAACCATGCTAAACCCAATTACTGCGACCTTAAGAGTTGTGGATCACTTTGTGGCATGCAACTATACTGTAGGGATCCTTTCAATGAGTTGACAACAAAGTTAAGAGTCTGTGTGAAGTATTTCAATGTCACAATGACCTATTAAAATCATATTTCAAAGACAAAGAGCTAAAAAACAACTAAGTGCATGCGACTTCACAATTTGAAATGGAAATTATAGACATGAAGCTTATATATACCCCAAGTGGTAGAGAAAAGTTAATTGCATGTTGAAAATTAAAAGGATGGACATGTTCTCATTGTAATATTAGTGATGGATAAAGCCTAAAGAGTACACATAATGTGAATTACAATTATGTAAATATATTATCAAACACCTCACTCTAACAGTGTGTTGTCACTCAACTATGACTTATTACCAGAGAAAAATGCAAACAATGATTTACAATACAAATACAAAGCAACGTTGAAGATTGCTTAAAAGGGTGATGAACACATTGTCAAATGTATTGATGGAAACAATGTATATGTACCATTTTAAATCATGCAAGGTATATGTTTAAATAATATTAAAATTTGTTGAAATAATGCATTGCGCATTGAAAGAGGAATGTTATAATGTGTCTATTGAAATACGTCTAGAATCTTTATGTTCCGTAGTAGTGGCCAAGCGACCATGATGAAATGCGACCACTTCAGGCACATTTGATTTGAATAAAATTTTTGTGTTGAAATTCATTATTTACTTAATCATAGTCCATTTTGATTTGCGAATGCAAATTGGTTGAATTCGCACCTTACAAATGTGCTTGGATTGAGATCACACCTCCCAAGTCGCACTTCTAAAATGTGACTTGAACAGTCCCATGCCAATCACCCATGCTTTTATAAATGAGGCATAAAAATCATTGGATCAGAGGAGCCACGCAAATTTTTCTAGTTGTGTGCCTGGATATCCCAGATATTCATAGAAAACATGTGTGATTTCGTTGAATATTTATCTACGGCCATTGAATGACAAAAACATTGCTAGTATTGCTCATGGGCTAAAGTTTACACAATCCAGTCAATCCAGTTTGGGGCATGGTGATGGCGTGACCGAACTTTCATTGTTCAATGTTCCAAAAATAGGTGTCTTCAATTTGGGGCATGGTGATGGCGTGACCCTTCAGTGCTGCAGAAACAGGTACAGGGGTATGGCGGACAATGGCATGTAAGCATTCAAACAAGTATGTCAGGATGGCATGGGAGTACAGAACCATGAATTCTCCTTTCCCTAGGCGGCGCAATCCAAATACTTGTAGCACATAAAGTTTCAGTCAAGTTAAAAAGGTTTAAAAAATCTCAACACATGTCATAATATAATTCGTCAGAAGGGCGATAAGAAAGATTTCTCATTGGGTGAGGTGAACAGTGTTTTCTCACCTAATCTCATAAGGAAAACACCTCCAGCGTAAATATACTTGCATATGAAAATACAAATCAACACATTTAGGATTCTTCAAACCTGAAAAAAATGCATTAAAGGTACATAAATATGTGCATAAATTCAAATAATGCGAAGCGCATCAATAATGGTGCAATATAGAAAAATTCATAAAATAAGAGCCTTTTTCTAAAAAACATGAACTCGTCGAAAGCTTCATGTATAAGTTAATGGAATTCCTTGCATCGATGTTGAAATTGTGAAAAAAAACTGAGGAAAACTTTGGAAATAGAGTGATGAATCAAATCCACCCATTTATGGCATGTAAATATCGAGAAATGGGAAAGAACTGATCAAAAGTGGAATAAACTAGAAATGCAACATTGAAATAAAAGGGCTTGAAAGATGAAAGATATTAACACCAAATTTTTAAAAATAATACCTAGACATCTCAAAAGTCATCAATTTAGGAAGGATCCTACGGTACCTTAAAATATTCATTAAAAAATTTCATCTATGAATCAAAATAATATGTTTGTATTAAACAAAGTTTCAAGCATCCATTTGCAGTCCACAAATGTGGAATTTATCCTATCAGAATTAGATTTTTTAGAAAACAAAAACAATTTAAATAATCCTTAAAGAAGAAATCAACGCAGCTTCCGATAGTGCAAGATATCAGAAAAACAGGTCAAAATTAATGAGCGTTCACAATCCTCAAAACATATATAAAAAAAATCAATGTACAGTGACAAGTATTTCAAAATGAGCCGCTCCAATTGACAGAAACATGAAATAGACTAGAAGGCATCCATTTCTAGTTTGACAAAATGGATAAAACGTTGAACGTGGTCACATGTTAAAAAAGCGCAATCCAACAAATATTGGTGGGCATCCATTTAAATTGCAAGAAAAAACTAAAAACCCGTTCGAAAACATCCATTAAAATCGTCGAATCCAGCATAAAGTGGCGAAATACTTAAAATAGATAGAAATAAATTCCATTTAAGAGAACAAAAAGAAAAGAACAAAGAAAAGGGAAAAATAAAAATGGAAGGGAACCACAAAACCAAAAGAAAAGGAATACCTTCAAGTCTCAGAATGAACAAATACTGTCACTCTATCGTCCTCACAGTCACACTCGATCGAGAGAAGATGAAGAAACAAAAATTGACAGAAGGATCGCTTCATATTCCAGGCCCGACACTACCTTTCTGCAGCATACAATACCAGAGCTGCTCCCAAATTAGTGAAATCGTCATCCTCCACAAAAATGCTAGTGGTATGCAGGCTTGCATTTGGTGTCCATTACATACGGCACTCCCAATAGCAAATGCAAGATCATTTTCCGCCGCTGACCATGTCAGACGTGGCAGTACCTGAAAAACTGCTTTTACTCGTAAATAATACCATGGTTTCTCAGTGCGTGAAAGGAAAGGTCGATCTTTGTGTGCTTATCATCAACTAAACAAGGTAAAAAGGTAAAAAAAATTCAACACATGTTAGAGTATAATTCATCAGAAAGATGATAAGAAATATTTCTGATTGGGTGAGGTTTATAGTGTTTGCTCACCTAATCTTATAAAGAAAACACCTCTGATGTAATTAATAATTCAAGTTATGAGAGGCAATTTTTTTTTAAGCTTAAAATTAATGGAGTATTTGAATTTTGCACCTCGTGATCTATCATGAGGAGTCTACACTCTAAATCCAAACCTCTCTAAATAACTAATAGTGAATCTAATCCAAATGGCTACCCAACATTTAATCTAGCAGTAGTGATATAAAGAGTATTGAATCTGAATTGGTTTAAAAGGTGAGAAACTCTGTATTACTACCAGTAGCCATAAATTCCACGTAACAACGAGCATATTAGCCACTAACTACTCAATGAACTTTATGATAGACCGTGTAATTACAGTCTAATATTATTTATGTTAAATATGTTTGTTTTAAAAATTGAGATGATGATGAAGCAATCGAGTGCTGATCTAATGCAACAACGATTATTCTTGGCTGATGGGTTATCTTCTCTCTCAGGTAAGTTTCCTATTAACAGTCCTTCGATTTCCTTTGACTGTGGAAATGAATCTACATCGGCTATTTTGCCTGAGATTTTCATGGTTAATCTGTCTTCTTCTCCTCTTAATCTGGGGGTGGGGAATTTACGAGAGTGCTTCCGCCCTTTTATTCCTCTCGAAAAGAGACCCAATACTGCTACAATTTTGGACTAGACTATGTTAAATCTCCTGACCTTTCCCACAAATTATTTTGGTGAGCCATCTTCTCATGTTTCACCTCACCAAAAGGTTGTAAAGGCCACCCCTATGTCAGTTCCAGAGTCTACTTCCCCTTCCTCCTCGAGTGAGTGTTATGAGGTCTTTCCATCCTCGAGCAACTCCATTGCGAGTGATCTCCAATTGCTAATGCTTGGACAGGAAACTACCCTGGAACCTCTAAATTTAGACACTGGAAGGTCCTTGTCCCCCCCTATCCTAATGAGTCCCTCCTCTATATCCAATGTCACAATTCATAGGGGCAAAGACAGGACTAAGAGGAAGAAAAAGACAGCCCACAATTCAGCCATCCATGATAAATTACCTGATGGAACATTCAGGATGTATTGGTATCCAAAGCCATTGGACGGGTCCTTAGAGCATTGAACCCATCGAGTGAGTCTCTGTTATGATGCTTGTATCTTTAAATTTGAGGGGTCTGGGGGGTCGTGACAAGTTTTTTTCTGTCAATTTTTTTTTTCTTTTATCAATGCCTTCTGTTATTTTTATTCAAGAGACAATGAAGCTTGTTGACTACTCCATTTCATATTTTTGTGCTATGCTATCAGGGTGGCATATGGTCTCGAAAGATGCCCTAGGTCGCTCTTGAGGGTGGCTGGCATTATGGGATCCTAGATGGGCATCCATGAAGGCTTTCATTTTATTTGGAGGAATCCTTCTTACAGGCTTATTTAGAGGTTTTACTCATAGAATTCATCTTATTAATGTTTATGCTCCATATTTTGATAGATTATCATTTTGGCAGAGGATGGAGGGAAGTGGAATCCTCCTCCTTCAAAATTATATCCATGATAACTTACTTGACGGAACATTCAGGGACGTACCGGTATCCCAAGCCATTGGACGGGTCCTTAGAGAATTGACCCCATCGAGTGAGTCTCCATTACGATGCTTGTATATTTAAATTTGAAAGGTCTGATGGGTCGTGACAAGTTTTTTTCTGTCAATTTTTTTTTCTTTTATCAAAGCCTTCTCTTATTTTTATTCAGGAGACAATGAAGTTTGTTAAATTATCCATTTCATATTTTTGTTCTATGCTACCAGAGTGGCATATGGTCTCGAAATATGCCCTGGGTCACTCTTGAGGGCTACTCGCATTATGGGATCCCAGATGGGCATCCATGAAGGCTTTCATTTTCTTTGGAGGAATCCTTCTTATGGGTTTCTTTCGAGGATTTCCTCATAGAATTCATCTTGTTAATGTTTATGCTCCGTATTTGGATAGATTATCATTTTGGCAGAGGATGGAGGGAATTGGAATCCTCCTCCTTCAAAATTATATATTTGCAAGTGATTTCAACTATACCCTTTCAATGATGAAATATGGGGAGAGAAGGGCGGGATCGATCGCCTCGCTGATGCTGTTAAAGGGATTTTTATGAATGCTGGATTAAGTGATTTACCTTTCTCCAAAAATTTTCCCACTTGGTTTAACGGAAAAAAAGGGAGAGAATTTATTGGAAAGAGGTTTGACAAAATGGTCATCAACAATGACCAAAGAACTGAAATGGAAAACATCATTGTTTGAGTAGAGGATCTAACTGTATTAGATCATAGGCTGATCTCTATCATTGGGATTTTGAAAGAAGGAAAGGGGGCTGCCATTTTTAATTCAATAGAACCTGGTTGGAGAATGAGACTTTCAATGTATAGATCAAGAAATACATGAAGGATCACAAAAGGGTTCAAGGCTCATCAGCCATGATCTATTTATCCAACACTTTGAGGGGACTGAAGAAAGTGATGAGGATCTGGGAAAAGGGGAAGAAAGTTAAAATTAAGAACATGATCATTGCCATTAGGGAGGAGAGGACTATGATGCTAAAGGAAGTGGAGGAGGGAAGACAATCCCCAGATTTCTAGGAAAAATTGAAATCCTTAGAAGATGAATATAGGTCATATTTAATTATTGAAGAGAAGCTATGGAGACTAAAGAGTAGAGCCACCTGGCTCAAAATTGGTGATAAAAAAACGAAGTTTTTTCATAACTTTGCATCTAGAAAAAGAAGTTCAAATGCAATATGGCAAATTTAGGCAAATGGGGAAACAATCTGCACAACGGAAAACATTAAGAGGGTTGCAGTGGAATTCTTTGGGAAGCTATATGAGAAGTAGGAGGCTACGGGGATAGAAGCCCAGGTGGATTTTATTTAGGATTATCCTATCATGTTCGATCAGAAGGATCAAATAAAAATGAAAAATAAGGTAAGCCCTAAGGAGATAAAGCATGCGCTGAAGTCTTTTACTACAGACAATAGTCTGGGTCTAGATGGTTGGACTTCAGACTTCTTTCTACATTTTTATGAGGAATTTATTATGGATATCACAGATATGGTGGAGGAAGTAAGGAAAACAGGGAGGATCCATGGGGCCATAAATTCAACTTTTATGGCCTTAATCCCAATGAAAAAGGGGAAGCTCACTTTTGATGACTATAGACCTATATCTTTATGCAATACCCTATACAATATTAATTTAAAAGTTATTGTGGAGATGATGAAGGAGGTTCTGTCTAAGCATATCATGCCAGAACAGGTTGGTTTTTTAAAGAATAGAAATATTCACGACGCTCTGGCTATCACTCAAGAAATTTTGCATACAATATAGACAAAGAAGTTGAATGCTGCTGTAATGAAGATTGATTTAAATAAGGCATACGATAGGGTCAATTGGGGTTTCTTAAGACTAGTTATGTATAAAATTGGACTTGACAAAGAGGTGGTGGCTGGATTATGGGTTGCATAACTCATACCTCTCTGGTTTTCATCATCAATGGGACAACGTCGAGTTCTTTTCATCTGGGACAAGGCTTGAGACATGGTTGCACCCTCTCACCCCTCCTTCTTATATTTATTATGTATGCCTTGACTATCAAGATAAAAAAGGCTAATGGTATGGGGATTTTTAGTGGTATTGAACTCTGTTCGAGGAAGGAAGTCTCACACAACCTATTTGTAGATGATTTTCTCATTTTTGGTACTATGCAGAGGAGAAGTTGGGAGGAGCTCTATAAAATTATAAACTATTTTTGTCAAGCCTCGGGGATGATGATCAACAAAGGGAAATCATGCATTTATTATGCTGAGGGTGATGAAGAGGAATTCAAAGATTTGGGGGTCTATTTTAACTTCAACATTGCTCCACTCAAAGGGGGATTGACTTACATGGGATTCAGGATGAAGCCCATGAATTACACGGTGGAGGACTGGAAATGATTAATTTGCAAATACCAAAAAAAGATAAATATTTTGTCTACAAGAAGGTTATGGAGAGGGGGGAGACTGATTCTTGCACAATTTTTTTTACAAAAATATACTCTCTACTGGGCTCATCTATGCTTAATTCCAAACAAAACTCTAATAGAGATAAAAAAAGTGATGGCTAGATTCATTTGGAATGGGGAAAAGAATGCAAAACCATTCACTTGGCCCATATGAAGTGCATTACTAATCCAAAAGAGAAGGGTGGATGGAGTATACTGGAACTGTAAATCTTTGGTAAGTCTCTCATCTTCGAATCAATATGGATGTGCTTAAATAAAAACAATTTATGGAGTGAGATCATTAGACATAAATATCTTGGACCAAAGGATTTAGAGGAAATTATCATTTTGGGATGGGAGGAAAACCAAATTAGATCTAATATTTGGAAATGTTTTAGCAAGAGCTCGCCTTTGTTTATAGAGAACCTGAAGTGGTTTTTCGAAAATGGAAATAAAATCCCGATTGGCAGCCATAATTTACTCAGTCTATGAGAGACCTCAAACCTTAGCAGTGTGACTATAACACACATTAATAAAAAATGTTTTTTTTATATGAGCCAAATAATTAATGCAAGGGAACAAGATGTCCCAAGGTGGAATAAAAACAAGGATATGGGATTATATGGGAACAGGAAGGAGGAATGGAAAAGTTATATTAATTCTATAAAAAATTTGGGTTTGAGAAGGGGTGAAGGGGAAGACAGAATAACTTGGGAAGGTATATCCACGGAGGAACAGATCAATACAAAGGAGGCTTATACATAATTGCTAAATAAAAAATTAGAGTTCGAACCAGGTAGTTGGTTTAAGATCATGTGGAAGGTAAACGTGCAAGTTAAAATGTGTTGTGAAAGCAGCTCCAAAAATAGAACAAAAGAGAGATCAACGCCTTAGAAATCAGCCACTTCGAGGGGGAAACCTCTAATACATTACATAAATGAACAATTCTTGGATGATACAAATAAAAAAACCTCCTTTCTATATATAGGAGTCCATGGGGCCACAATGTAATCCTAGTGGGGCCACAATATAATCCTAGCCGACCTAGCAATAATAATTTAAGGGCACAATAATAACAATATGGGGGTTATAAGGGCACCAAAATAACAATAAGGGGGTTACACTAACAAAAATAACGAGCTATACTAGTAATATAGGGAACTAACATGCTCCTCTCCTTAAAAAAAGTGTTGTCCTCAATGCTTGGGTAGCTCTGGGTGCTTTTGTATAAAATTCTCATCCTCCCATGTAGAATCTTTAGTGGGTAAGTTCTTCCATTTGATGAGATACTCTGAAATTGATCGATTTCGTAGTTGTTGAGTTCTTGTTTCTATGACTGCTTCATGTTCCAATATGGTTTTTCCTTCCTCATCAAGTTCTGGAAATATTGTTTGAACTGGAAGTTTGTCCCCTATAACCTTTTTTAAACATGAAACATGGAAAACTGGATGCACTTGCAAAGAGGCTGGAAGCTCCAATTTGTATGCCATAGTACCAATCTTTTGCAAAACCTTGTAAGTACCATAGTAATTTGGCGATAATTTATTATCCTTCTTAGCTTGCTTGAGGGACATTTGTTTGTATGGTTGTAGCCGTAAAAATACCTACTCTCCCACATCAAATATTCTCTCACTGCGATGTTGATCTGCCTGTTGTTTCATTCGATTTTGTGCCAAATTTAGGTTATCCTTTAAGAGTTGGAGAACTTCTTGTTGATGCTCGAAGTGATCCTCCACTGCTTTTACCCTAGTATTTTCCCTTAAATAATATGTGATGGATGGTGGATGATATCCATAAAGTGCCATAAATGGGGTCATTTTTCCTGTAGTATGGAAGAACATGTTATACCACCATTCATCGAGAGGTAACCACTTGAACCATTTTTCTTGCTTATCAGATACAAAACAATGAAGATATCCTTCCAAACATTTATTTACTATCTCTGTTTGACCATCAGATTGGGGATGATAAGATGAGCTATGAGCTAGTTGAGTACCCAAACAAGAAAATAATTCCTTCCAAAAATTTCCTCTAAAAATGGGATCTCTGTCACTTACAATAATCTTCAGTTTTCCATGTAGCTTTTCAATTGTTTTCATAAATGCAGTAGCAACTATACTCGCTTTAAATAGATGAGATAATGCACAAAAGTGTGCATATTTGGTAAGTCTATCAACTACCGCCATGATGACACTCCTTCCTTCGGACTTAGGTAAACCTGTATTAAAATCCATTGAAATCTCCTCCCAATGTTGACTTGGAATGGATAAAGGCTGTAGAAGACCCGAGGTCTTAATTGTATCAACTTTATTTTGCTGGCAACCCAAACATTCTGCCACAAAATTTTGAATATGAGATTTAAGGCCATCACAAAAATATTCTTTCTTCACCCTGTGCTAAGTTTTTAAAAATCCCGAGTGTCCTCCTAAAGGAGAAGTGTGAAATTCTAAAAGAATATTTTGTTTTAGTTGGGCATTCTTGCAAATATATAAGTGATCTTTGGAACATAAGGAATCATTTTTCCAACTAAACGTATCAAATGAACTATGATCTTACTGCAACTTTTGAATGAGATTCCACACTTCTTCGTCCTTCTTCCATTCATCCCTTGCCTTGGTTATCCAATCTGGTTGGATAATTGAAATGGCACAAAGCAATGCTTCCACCTCTTCATCCTTTCTTGAGAGTGCATCTGCAACAACATTTAGCTTCCTTTTTTGTAGACAATTTCAAAGTCATAACCCAACATCTTTGTGACCCATGTTTGTTGCTCTTCTGAAGATAGTCTTTGTTCCAAAAACTGTTTAAGACTATCGTGATCAATTTTTACCTTGAAGTGTCTTCCCATTAGGTAAGGTCTTCATTTATTTAGTGCATGTAGTATTTCCAATATTTCCTTCTCATAAGTAGCCTTTTGTAACTACTTTCCTTTGATTGAATGACTTTGAAAAGACATGGGTCTTCCTTCATGCATTAAAACAACACGAATTCCATTTCCTAAGGCATCACATTCCACAATAAAGGTTTTTGTGAAGTCTAGCGTAGCTAATACTAGTGCTAGGCACATTGCCTCTTTAAGATGTTTAAAGGCCTTAGTTGCTTCAAGAGTCCATTAAAATGCATCTTTCTTCAATAATGTTTTTAGAGGTGCTACTATTCTCCCATAATTCTTAACAAACTTGCGATAATACCCTTTTAACCCAAGAAATCCACGCAACTACTTTATGGTTGTGGGTACTTTCCATTCCTTAATGGCTTTAATTTTGTCAGGGTCTACCTTAACACCCTCATGAGATACAATATGAGCCAGATATTCCACCTCTTGTACTCCAAAGAAACATTTTGATGTTTTTACATATAATTGTTTAGCCTCCAATAGTTTGAGCACCCTATGAACATGTTGAACATGATCCTTCCAAGACCTATTGTAGATTAGTATATCATCAAAAAATACTAGCACAAATTTTCTAAGGAAGGTTTTGAAAATGGAATTCATCAACCCTTGAAATGTAGAAGTTGCATTGCTAAGGCCAAAAGGCATGACCAAAAAATCATAATGACCCTCATGAGTTCAAAATGTTGTTTTAGGAATATCTTCAGTCTTCATTCTAATTTGATGATATCCTGAACGAAGATCTAACTTGGTAAAATAAATTGCTCCATGTAATTCATCTAATAATTCATCAATTAGAGGAATGGGAAATTTATCTTTAATAGTGAGCTTATTGAGCTCCCTATAATCTAGAGACATGCGCCATGATCCATCTTTCCTATGCACCAATAATACTGGAGCAGAGAAGGATCTTTGACTAGGTTGAATTATAGCAGCCTCTAACATTTCTGCAATCATACATTCAATTTCACTCTTTTGGACATAAGGATATCTGTAAGGCCTAATGTTTGGAGGAACACTTCCTGGAAGAAAATGAATAGCATGATAATGATCACGAATAGGTGGGAGTCGTTTGGGAGTATCAAACACCTTGGAATGATTGTCCAAGACTTTTTGGAGATCTGGAGAAATAGATGATTTTGATGTTGGAACTTCTAGTGAGCATAATTGTGCAATTACGCCCTATTGTTATTTCTTCGGAAAATTTGTCATGAAATTAGAGCTTATTATCTTTCCTGGCTTCCCTGTGATACCCCGTAATTCGATTTCCTTTCCTTCTGAAAAAAATTTCAAGAAAAGTTCTTGAAAATTAAAAGCTATCGTCCCCAAAGATTGTAACCATTGTACTCCTACTACAACATCAAAACCTCCCATTAGGATGGAAAGAATTGCACTATTCAATACATCTTCCCCCATGGCTAGCTTTATATTATGGCATTTTCTAGAGAAATTTATAGTTCCTCCATTTGCAACCATCACTTGACATTCTGGTGCTGGGTATAGGAAACAATTCAATTCCTTGGCTACCTTACAATGAATAAAATTATGGGTACTACCCAAATCAATCAACAATATTACCTTTTTCTTCCTGATATGTCCTTCTATCTTGAGAGTTTGAGGAGTGGTAATTCCTGCCAATACATTACATGATATGGTCAGACTCATTTCTTCTTCTTCTAGGTTTTCTTCCTGGTGTATATCCTCTACTTTTGAAGTTTCTTCTTCATTTTCTTCCTCCTCTTCACAATCTATGTAAAATAATTTCTTCTCAATGCACTTATGACCTTTAGTGTATTTGCTATCACAATTGTAGTAAAGCCCTTTTGCTATTTTTTATTCCAATTGTTGTGGTGTCAACCTTGTAGGTTGTGGAAGTCTAGGAGTAGAAACACTTCCATATTTATAGATGTGAGTGGTAGGCTTCCTTGTCACCATAATTTTACATTCAATTTTTCTTGCAAACCTAAATGCCTTCTCCAATGAATCAGGTTCCCAAACTCAAACTTCATGTTGGATTTTATCCTTTAAAGTCCCTATGAAGACATAAATCCTGTGTTCCTCTGGAATATCCGTTACCCTTATGTTCAATTTTTGGAAGTCCTCAATGTGCTTCGCCACTAAACCATTTTGTTTGATATTTATCAATTGGCTAAAGAAGTTGTTCCTCTTTGTATCCTCATAATGTGCTACCATTTCCTCTGTAAAAATTGACCAAGTGACACTTTTTTTACAAGAGAAAAGCCATCGATATCATACAAATGTATTTTGTTCTAAATATAAAGTGGCAATGCGTACCTTTTGTGTGTTTTGCACATTATTGAGATCAAAATATTGCTCCATCTATAGTATCCACGTTATGGGATCCTTGCCATCAAACTTCCTCATATCCATCTTTGGAATATGGTGGTTCTTTAATCCAACATTAGAGTTTATGAAATCATGATTAACATTTATTTTTTTCTCATCATGAGTTTCCTCTACTATCTTTTCGCCATTAGGAATCATTGCTTGTATCAACTTTGTCAAACCTTCCATGTTTTCTTTTAGATCATTTTTCATGTTTTCCATGTTTTCTTTCATTTTTTCTTCCATGACCTCCATCTTAGCTTCCACGCCATCCATCTTAGCTTCCACATCTCTCTTCAAACCATCCATATTATTCTTCAAACCATCCATCTTCGCTTCCATGCCTTTCTTCAAAAATTCCATTTCATTTTTTGCTACTCTTTGCAAGAACGGAATTTCGTGCACTTGCTCTTGTAATTTTCATAGATCATGTTGCAATTCTTCATCTTCATGAGTCATAGTAGATTATTCTGAAGGCTTAATACGTGTTGAATTCTTTTTGGGAGGCATTTCAGAACCCAATACAGAAATATATGCTTAGTAGGCCCTTGGAGTCACTTCAAACTAATTTCTTACATAAGACATATGCAATTCGGACAAAAAAAATACACACATTTTTATTTCTTTTGAGGAGCTCGATATTGAAACTGAATTATCTTTGTGATTTGAGATCTTCAATAACTGAAATTTGGCCCTGGGGCAGCCCTCTGAATCCTCTTTCAAATGCCACTGGTCTGGCCTGATTTGGATTCTTCAAGACAAAGTTATGTCCAATATCCCAGGATGACCTAATTATTGACTGGTTCAGTAGAGCGAAATTGTACGGCTTGCCCCGTGTCACTGTTTCCTCCTTTGGCTCTTAAATTGATAGAAAAAAAACCGTAGTCTGTGTACTTACAGCCACTTTTAAAAAAAATCCAATCCGGTGCTTAGAGAGAGAGTTATGAAGATTTTCCCACAATCACCTCTTTGAGATGAAATTCGGGAGTTTGAAAAAGCCCTAACTTCCACAGACCATATCTCCGACAATATTGTGAACCAAGCTCTGAAATTTTGCGACGATCTTCTTCAGGATTTTGGCCTCGCTCCCTAAAATGTTCAGCTTCTGAACATTCGTAGAAACAATTTTATAGTGAAAATTCCACGAAGACCTATTTAGGTTAAATTTAGGAGCCTACAAAAAGACCTAACTTCCACAGATCATATCTCTAAAAATATTGTGAACCAAACTCTGAACTTTTGCGACGATGTTCCTCGGGATTTCGGCTTCGTATGCTAAAAATTTCAACTTCTGATCCTTCGTAGAAAAAAATTTATATCGAAAATTCCACGATGACCTGTTTGGGGCAGCGAAACCCTAGAATCCAAAGCTCTGATACCAAATGTTGTCAAACCAACTCCAAAAATAGAAGAAAAGAGAGATCAACGCCTTAGAAATCAGCCACTTCAAGGGGGTAACCTCCAATACATTACATAAATGAACAATTCTTGGATGATACAAATGACAAAACCTCCTTTCTATATATAGGAGTCCATGGGGCTACAATGTAATCCTAGCCGACCTAACAATAATAATTTAAGGGCACAATAATAACAATATCGGGGTTACAGGGGCACAACAATAACAATAAGGGGATTACACTAACAACAATAAGGGACTATATTAGTAATATAGAGACCTAACAAAATGGTTATTTTTATGTGGTTAGTATGGAAGGACAAAAATCTGATTTGGAGAAATATACAAGGGAAAGGGTGGCACGGCTCGGGAATGTGTACTTTATGTGGGGGGAGTCTGAAGATAATATTCACCTACTTTATAGTTGTTCTTTGGCAATGGATACCATCAACACATTATGCACATATTTGAAGCTACAGACCCCTCTTTACATAACAACTATTGACTGCATTAGATGGTGGTTTTGGAGAGGGAAACTCTTTAGGGTCATTCCATTTTTATTTCATTGGTACATATGGTGTGGAAGGAACAGGAAGATATTCGAAGGGCAGCTGTGCACTCCACAAAAAAATATGCTTACAAATCTATAGCTCACTGGAAAAGATGAAATTAAAGTAGAAACCTCCTTGTGATTTATCGAAGAGGCTGCGCCCTTTTGAAATACACTACCCTGTAGGCGTTTTCGATGGTGCATCACAAAATCAAAGTTTTGGTTCTGGTGTCTCGCTCATGATTTCCCTGAATTTCCATTATAAAATATACTAGAATGGGGGAAGAGGTACTAACATGAGAGCAGAACTATTAGCACTGTGGGGTTTGTTATGGTTTGCCAGTCAACTATATTTGGAAAATATATGGGTTTTTGGAGACTCAAAAGTCATTATAGATCACATGAATAAAGAAACCCACCTTAATCCTAGTTATCTTGCAAACTCGCTGGAGAAAATTTATGCACTGAAGTGGACTTGCACTACAATATCATTCTGCCATGTATACAGAGAAAAGAATAATGAAGCGGATCGATTATCCAAAAAAGGCTTGAATGACATTTTTGGCGAAATGCAATATGAGTTATATAACTCTTTCGGCCCCGAAGCAAAAAGTAAGGTAAATTTTATATGAGGCTCATTTTGTTAGCTCTTTTTTGAAATAAGAAGGACAGGAAAACACACTACAAGATAAACAGATGACGCAATGTAATGAACCCACGAGGTAATGCAAAAACAAAATTTTTGACAATTTGCTAAGATAATTTACATAGAAAAAGAACATATTTTTTAATAATAATATGATGGAACTATTGTAAATACTTTATACAATCAAAACTATATACCCTCATACATTATATAAACCAAAAATATTTTTCATCCTTAAAAAAAAATTACTTTAATTTTTTTTTCCAATTCCTAACCAAAATTGATGCAGGTCACCAAACCAAAGTGTCGCGCAGCACCACTAGGCACAAAGTGTCACCCAGCACCACTAGGCACGGATTTGATTTTAGCCACTAGTTTTCTGATATTTAATATTTATGTGGGTTTTATTTATTCTCAAACACGGATTTGACTTTAGCCACTAGTTTTCTGATATTTAATATTTATGTGGGTTTTATTTATTATTTTTAAGATGGGTATGTAGGGAATGGCAGGTCGGTGGTAAATTCCACCGACTTCAACCCTACCGGTCACTTCATTCTCATACTCGACCACACCCCACCCCAGGCTCTAGAACACGCGGCCTTCTAGAAATTAGATTTTTCCTCACAAGAAGTTTCGGCGTGTCAACATCAATCGTAATACACCAACTCCCGGCCCAACCAAAACGGCAGAAAGATGAATCCCTTATAAAGGGAAAATCAGTGTTATAAATATATGAAGGATTTTTAAAATCATTCCCCACTCATTCATCTGAAATTGCTGAACTTTTGTGTTGGTTGGACCATGCCAAGAAGAGACAACTTTTTCACAAATATCTACAGCTGAATGTCAAGAGGGATTTGGGTTTCACCAAATCAATTTGTTATGACTACATCTGCTGGAGGGAGCACTCTGGCTTAACTACTCTGTTACGATTGCAGATGGGGAATAAAAATATATAGATCGGTCCAAACTCCACATATTATTATACATGGCGCTGCGAGAGCCTCCTGCGCTTGCAGAACAAAAGGTGCAGGCTCTTTTTCGTTTTTTGGATTGTGTGAAAAGCAGGTTTGAGAGTTTAGCAGTGCGAATATTGAATGGTGTGACCGCTTTTTCCGAATTAAACCCCGCGCTGGCATCGATAGCAATCTACGTGTTTTGCACGGGCATGGGATGCACAATGTGTATTGTGATGGGTTTCTTGGATTTGGTGGCGGAAACACATAACTTGAATGCAGTTATGGAAATGTTAAATAAGCATGTCATCTTCGCATTGCAGCAGCTGAATGGGCTACTTGCCCTGCTTTTTGGATTCTGCGCGCTGCTGGGTGTGCTGAATACTAATGTTAACCACAGGGGCCGCTCCAGAATCCGTGGATACAAGATGCGTAAGCCGTCTCGCCGCTCCAAGATGATCAAAGCGCTGCCGAAAACGAGGTATGGAAGGCTTAGGAAAATGTCAGATTATGATGATGGAAACATGAATGATCCGTCCTCATCATCGTGTGCTATCTGTTTGGAGTGTATTGAGCAGGAGGATGGGGTCCGCATTCTTCCCAACTGCAAACATTATTTCCATATTTGCTGCATTGATCGTTGGCTTCTCCTGTGCCCCACCAACTCTTCATGCCCTCTTTGCAGAGCCAGCGTTAATGGCAAATGATATTCAGTAATTGGAAGCACAACAAAAAACATGACTAGTTCAAAATCGTCGGCTGGAGTCATTTTCTCTGCGGTTTTGGGTCATTGATTTTCTTTCTATACTTCATGAACATTCTGCCAGGCTTGTTTTTGTGGGAAAATGATTGGATGTAAAATATTAACTTTTGTTTCAAATAAATGGAAATTATAATGATTTGACGTAGGCTTAAATTGTCTGGCACAGAAGGTTCTGAAAGTAAACAAATGGTACGAAATGCAAACGTAGATGATACGAAAGCGTTTAAGCCTATAAACACTCGCACATTTATTATCCATCTAAAGAAACACATCTTTGAAATTCTAGACTAACATAATATTAAGAAATAACAATCTCATTTCATCATAAGAAAGCGATCAGCAAACTCGAGATCACAAGAAGAAGCGGGTGAATCAAGGATCTTTGGTCTAATTTTCTTGTGTGCTATTTGATGGAACGTCTTCTTTCAAGACATGTGGCAAGGGCAGTTATACTTGGACAGTTTCTAATTTTAATTTTCGCTAGTCAAGCAGAGTTGGAACAATTAATAGAGCAGACCTCTTTGCTTTATGGGCAGTTTTTTTTCCACGCCACACAGTTGGAACAATTAATACAGCGGACCTCTTTGCTTTGTGGGCAGTTTTTGTTGCCAAGTGGCTTGAATTAGAGATTGATATTTTGTGAGACTCAAAAGTCATCATAGACTACGTCTTGAGTAATTCGGACTTCGTTGAACCATCTCTTACATACTCATGCGAAAGATGAGATTGTTAATTTTATATTTCAAGAGGATCACTTTCGCTGACATAAAACATAAAGAGTAGAAGTAAAATGAAGATAAAGAGTAAAATGAAGTAACAAATAGGTTTTTTGTGAGAATAATCTAGAATAATGTAGAAATAGATTTGGTTATGGTTTGTTGAACGGGAGTTTTTATTTAGAGTTTAGTTCTACCAATTCAGGATTGTTGCCTCAATCTTAGGTAGATTAGGTGAGTGCCTATGCTATAAATATGTGATGCTGTCGTTGAGCTAAGAAGTTGAGTGAGCTCTATCTCACATTATGTGTTGCAATTTGTTTTATTCTATTTTGGTATCAGAGTTGCTAAGGTCGAGAGCATGTGTGAAGGATCCATCATCACTGCATCCGCATCTCACTTTTTCCGCAATGAATTCCACTTGTCTTAATTTATTATTAAGGTTTTATTTTTTTTTAACGACTCAGCTGGAGATGTTCTGCCACTACTTATCTCATACAGAACTGAACATATTGTAGTTAATTGTCACCAAAGGTAAAGAGTGACATCACGGGCCATCTCTACCACGAGGAAACACACGTGTGGCAGTGGAACAAGGACGGTGCTGCGTCGGTGGAGTAGATCGAAGGAATTGCAACTTGATCGGAGTCTCTGCAGTGGCAATTTAAGCTTTCATCATCAGGTTGAAGAAGCCCACCATGGTCGTATGTTCTTGAACCACTGGGGAAAAATTTTTACGGCCTCTTGAGAAGATCTTGTCGCAGCAGTCGTATGTGCTGTAATTAAATGTGGTCGATTACTTGCCCAATTTTTATCACGCTGTCTAATTCGTGATTCTGTGATGCATTTGATGCGGTCGTGGAGCTGCGTGGAGGCACACCGCAGGGAGCTACCATGAACTTGTGTTTTATCGTGTTTTGTGATACTAAATACTAGATCCATGAAGGAAAGCGCTGCATCGAAAACAGTGTGAGTTTCAATAAACGTTGTTCCTTTAAACATAATATAAATCAACCATCCAAAATTACGGTTCTTCCCAAAGTTCGTTCGTCGTGTAGTGAAGTTCGTTTGAAGGTTTACAATTTACAAAAATAAGTTGTTGTGAAGTTCATCGAAAGGCGTGAATTCTACATTTTTTAAATCTATCATGTTTCATTTTACTTCATCTTTTTGGTGGACTTTAAACACTGGGGTTTGTTAAAGTTCCATCACTGCATTTTTCTGGACGATTTCAGTAACTGAGCTTCTTTTAAGGTAATTTTTCAGTATCATGTGCAGAGTGGTTTAATTTTAAGAAAAAAATGGCTAATCCTCTTGCCGATTCATATTATAATGAATCAACCAAACTTGATGGTGAAAACTACGTCAATTGGAAGTTTAAGCTGGTCACCATTCTCGAGGCATACAACCTCTGGACGATTGTGAAAGGTGTCGAGCCCAAGCTTACTGCTGCTGCCGCAATTCCAGATTGGGATAAGTGAGAAATGAAAGCGAAAGTGTTGTTCTGCATGTTTGTAAAGGACGACATCATTCCTCACATTCGAGACTATACATCTCCAAAGCACATGTGGGAAACTCTCAAATGTTTGTACGAAACTACTAATGAAAACCACATTTTATTTTTAAAAACGAAGCTACTATCTATCAAAATGGAAGCCAATGAAAGCATCAACAACTTTATTTCTAGAATTAAAGACTTAAGCAATACACTTGGTGACATTGGTGAAAAAGTGTCTATTAGCAATTTAGTAACTGTTTCTTTGAAGGGTTTAGTCCAAGACTATAAAGTCTTTATTTCAGCACTCTCAGCTAGACAAACACCTCCTACATTTGATGAATTGGCTGGAATTATTCTTCAAGAAGAAGAGAGAATGAAACATTTTGAACTGGATTCAACTAATTCTGATTTGGCATTAATTGCAAGAGGTAAAATATCATTTCGAGGAAGACCATGGGACAGAAATAGAGGCCATTTTCAAGCAAAACAGAAAGGTATGACAAATCTTGATTCTTATGTTAGGAGAAATATTGAATTTGATTATTGTGGAAAACCTAGACATTTAGCTAAAGATTGCAATAGAAGAAAGAATCATGAATCAAATCAGAGACATAGAAGGCATAATGGAAATTTCATGAATAGAGACACTTCAGTTACTGATGGATTTAAAAATCTTAGATTATTTCTTTTTGATGCTACATTGTCTGCTGAAACTGATGATGAGAATGCTTGGTTCATATATTATAGTGCATCAGATCATATGATTTGTAATAAAGAATGGTGTGATAAATATTACGAGAAAAATGATGGCACACACATTTACCTAGGAGATAACAGGTCACATAAAGTCCATGTCTATGGCGTAATAAGTGTGTACTTACCTAATGGACAAATGAGACAGATTCATGATGTGATGTATGTTCCTGCTATCAAAAAGAATTTGATATCTGTTTCAACTATTACTGATAATAATTTAAAAGTGTAATTTGGTAAATTGGGGTGTATTGTAAAATATTTTCAGGATCGCTACAGGGTTGTTTCCACAGGTACTAGGGTTGGTGGATTGTATAAATTGGAAGTGACGATGAAGCTTCATGTTGCATTGACATCCACAACAACGTTAATAACAGAGTTATGGCATCACAGTATGGGCACCTAAATTACAATGATTTATTGTTGTTGCAAAGAAAAAAAATGGTTGAAGGTATTCCTGTTATGAAGTGTGAACATTTACCATGTGAAGCTTATGCACTTGGTAAGCAGCATAGAGAGGATTTTCTCGTTCATACAGAGAAAAGACAATATGATATACTTGAATTAATTCACACTGATGTATGTAGACCTATACAAACTAGGTCGCTTGGTGGTGCTTTCTACTTTGTTATTTTTGTTGATGATAGCTCTAGATATACATGGGTCTATTTCATATGAAGAAAAAGTGATGGCTTTGAGTATTTTAAAGAATTCAGAACTTTGATTGAAAAACAAATAGACAAATACATTAAAATTCTCAGATCATATCAGGGTGGTGAATATAAATCATGAGCGTTTAACAGCTATTGTAAATTTCATGGGATCCAACAACAGTTCACAGTACCTCATAATCCTCAGTAAAATGGTGTTATTGAGAGATGGATTAAAACACTAGTGGAGTGTGCTTGCAGTATGCTTCAAGGTAAAAAAATTTCTAATGGTTTCTGGGCATAAGCCATTAATATTGTTGTTTATTTGAAGAATCAAAGTCCCACTAAGAAATTAGCTTTTCAAACTCCTTTTGAGATTCTTTATGGTCATAAACCTGATGTCAGTCATTTAAGAGTATTTGGATGTACTGCCTTTGCACATATTCCTAAGGATAACATAAAAAGGCTTGATGCATAGTCAATCAAGTGTGTTTTTATTGGGTATTATACAGATCAGAAAACATATAAATTGTTTGATCCCAGTTCACATAAACAGTTTGCAAGTCGAGATGTGGTATTTCATGGGAAGGCTGATAAAAGTGATACACTAAATTATGCTTGGCATATATCTAATGATGATCATGTCAAAATTACTTTGGTTAAACAGGAATAGGAACAGGTACAGGTACATGTTCAAGATCAGAATGAAAGCAGCATGAGCCAACATGAGTGATTCATCACGAGAGGAAGATTCACCTCAAAGCAGGAGAATCATGGATGGAACTCCAATAGGTTTTGTAGCACCAAGAAGGTCAACCTAACAAACCCAGCTTCTTGCAAGGTATAGAGATTATGCCTTGATGTCTAATATCATGAATGTTGTAGAACCAATTGATTATGAACAAGCTAAAGAGCATGAGCAATGGAGAAATGATATGAATGATGAATATGACTCTCTTATGAAAAATCAAACAAGGGAATCAGTTGAACTCCCTGGAAAAAAAGTTCCAATTGGAAGCAAATGGTTGTATAAATCTAAATTTAAAGCAGATGGTAGCATTGATAAATTTAAGGCGAAATTAGTGGCAAAAGGATATGCTCAACAAGAGGAAATAGATTATGAAGATACTTTCACACCAGTAGCTAAATTGAATACAATTAGAGTATTGATTTCCTTAGCTACAAAAAATAATTGGAACATACATCAATTGGATGTCAAATCTGCTTTTCTAAATGGTGATTTAAAGGAAGAAGTCTATTTGGTTCAACCTAAAGGATTTTTCAAACATGGATAGGAGCATCTATTTTGCAGGTTAAGAAAATCTTTATATGGTTTGAAACAGGCACCGAGATCATGCTATGTAAAGATTGATACCTTCTTTCATCAGAATGGGTTTGTGAAAAGCAAAAATGATCCTAACTTGTATGTTAAGAAAGATGAAGAAGGAAATTTTGCTTTAATATATTTATATTTGGATGATCTCATTATCACAGGCAGTGCTTACAAATTAATTGAAGAAATTAAATTTCAGTTGTCTCAGGAATTTGAACTGAAAGATATAGGTGAATTGCATTACTGTTTAGGAATTGAGGTATGGATAGAGCCTGGTAAAACATTGATCACTCAAAGTAAATATACAAAGGAAATTCTTAAAAAGTTCAATATGAGTGATTGCAAAGCTATGTCAACTCCCTTAGAACATAATTCAAAGTTGTACAAAGAAGATGGAAATAAAGAGGAAAATGGAACTTTATATCGTCAGTTGGTGGGAAGTCTGAAATATCTTACCACTACCAGACCAGACATTGCGTACTCAGTCAGTATCCTTAGTCAGTTTATGGCTAAGCCTTCAGGAAATCACTCGAACGCTGCAAAGAAAGTTCCCCGATACTTAAAAGGATCAATCAATATAGGTATTATGTATACTAATGAATCTGATGTTGCACTGACAGGTTTTTCTGATTCAGATTGGGCAGGAAATACTGATGACAGATGGTATACCTCTGGCTATGTATTTAATATAGGATCAGGTGTTGTGTCATGGAGTAGTAAGAAACAACCAACTGTTTCTTTATCATCAACAGAATCTGAGTACAAAGCTTTGACCAATGCCACCTGTGAAGTTGTTTGGTTGTAGAGAATTCTTGCAGATCTCGAAGAGAAGCAAAGTGGTTCAACATGCATAAATTGTGATAATCAAAGTGTTATCAAATTAGCACACAATCCAATATATCATGCTAGATGAAAACACATTGAGCTGCAATACCACTTTGTACGAGAGAAGATTGAATCAAATGAAATTGATTTAGTATTTTGTAATACCAAGGATAATATGGCCGATATCTTTACTAAGCCTCTTGGTAAACTCAAGTTTGAAGTTTTTAGAAGTAAATTAGGTGTTGTAGAAAATCCATTTCTCCTTTAAGGGAGGATGTGAGAATAATCTAGAATAATGTAGAAATAGATTTGGTTATGGTTTGTTGAATAGGAGGTTTTATTTAGAGCTTAGTTCCACCAATTCACGATTGCTGCCTTAATCTTAGGTAGATTAGGTGAGTGCCTATGCTATAAATATGTAATGTTTTCGTTGAGCTAAGAACAAGTTGAGTGAGCTCTGTCTCACATTGTGTGTTGCAATTTGTTTTATTATATTTTTTTTCAAAAAAAGGATGCTTTATGGAGTTGGGAATATCAATTTAAATGAGTTGGAGACCACAGTTATAGATGGAGAAATTATTACCTAGGCCATTGTTGCTATAGATTTGTTTATGGATTTATGGATTTTGTAATTGTTTTTTTTTTTTTGTAGGCTTGGTAGTACTTTTCATTTTTCTTTTTTTTTTTCACTTTTTTTTTTTACTCCAAATTCATGAACATGTCCAAATACATCACCCCGATCTGGGAAGGGAATTGAACCTATGGTAAGTGCTATAATAGCCTGCCTCATCAGAATTTAACCAAGACCCCAGATATTATTGCTTTTTATTTAATGAAAATGTGTTGTTTTTTCTATATCATTATTATTATGAAAATAAAATATTCAATATTTAAAGAGGAAGAATAATATTTTCTATAAAATCTGGGAAAGAAAAATTAAAAAAATTCAATATTTAACAAGGAAAAATAATTTTATCAATTAAAATTTAAAAAAAATTGTAAGAGTGAATTAATTTTCATATTAAGAAGATAGATAATATGCAATTCCTTTCCAATTATTTATTTTTTCATGTTAAGGGGATAGATAATATGCAATCATTTCCAATTATTTATTTTGATGTTAAGCAAATTTATAAAATATTTTAAATATTTTAAAATTGGATTATTTTAATGGTATATTAAAGTGTTTGTTACTCATTTTATATATATTTTAATTTATAAATATTTAATATATATACTTTGTAATCATAATAATGATATAATTTTATAACTATCATTATATGAGAGAGCTATTTGATGTTCATGTTATTTTTACTACTAAACTTTATAAATGGATATGTTCATTGATACTTATTCATCTCGATAATTAAAATTTTTCACTTATACTCATCATTTCGATTTCTCTTAACATGTTTTTGTTTCAATTTGTAGGTTGCACATAACTGTTTTACTACATTATCTTCCTTATCCAATATTCTTTATTGTAAAACTAATCTCTCTCCCTATTATTGGAGTATATTATTTGATAATAAATAAAAAATAATAAACTGTATTAATAATTGTTTGTATTGATACTAATAATTTTTTTACAAATTTAATATAAAAAATATACTATTATATACTAATAAATAAATAAATAATATATATTAATTTGCAAATACACTTTTAAATAAATAAAAAAATAAAGACATGAATCAAAAACCTTATTTTTATTAATATTAGTTACAAAATCTCGCATCTCACAATGCATATTGAAATGGAAAAAGATATGCTAACATGTCAAAGAAATAATGGAAAGGTAAAAAGACTTTAATAATTGGTTTATATTCTGACCTAGCAAATAATTCCAATACGGCTCCTTTTGGCATCTATCAAATGGACCCATGATGTCCCCACATACCCATAATGCATCATATATAGATATTAAATACCATATGTAATAAATATCATTAATTATTTCATTTTAATGATAAATATAAAGATTATTAATATAATTAATTATTATTGTTTAATATATTAGTATCATGAAATTATTAAGCATAACGAGGGATTAAAATTTTGTAGTTCAATATTATTTTGACTGTAAATTTTTCAAGGGTTTGCATTACTTCTAGAGATGCGACCGCTTTCATTCTTGATAAATTCGTGCATTATATATCTATATAACATTGTTTATTGAAATATTTGTGTGAGTATTTAAGTTACCACAATGGCCATGGATCCAAGAGTGAGTTTGAACAATTGAATGACGAAGTGTAAATATTTATATGCGGTATTAAATAAAAGTTCGTAAGTTTTTGGAAAGATTAGGGGAACTAAGACGTGAGTAGTTGGGTTTTTTTGTTGTTAGTAATTGTTAAATTGTTTCTGGTTGGAGTTCTCGGTTGTTGATAAGTAAAGGTCGTAGTTATCACTCTTACAACATCCCGAGATACCTAAGATTTTAGGAGTAATGATCACCACGGAAGAGGCCTTGTAATTAGAGGTAAATTTTATGCTAAGTGGGGAGAGACAACATAGTTGGAGAGAAACTGAATGTTGGATGTGAAGAAAGAAAAATACCTGTAAAAGTCTTAAGTATAAGAGAGAAAATAATAAACATTGGTAAATTTAGGGCATTGTTAGAGTTTGTGGGGAGGAGGGAAAATGCAAATAAATAATGACAAGTTAATAAGTCGGGAATTTTTATGATTGCAATTATCTACTTGGGAGAAATGTGATGGCTCTTACTATATTTCCAAGTGTTCGTAATAATCAGATAAGTAAAAATATTACTATAGTCATTATATTATGTGGAATTTTTGGTTTGAAGTTTGTATTAACTAGTGATATTGAGCATGTAGGTGTTTGCACCTAGGATGGACAATGAACATAATATTTGGAGAATAGAGAAAGGAAATATAACTAGCATGCAGTTGAAAACATATATGATAGTATTTTTCATGAATGCACGTAACCTTGCTTGTATTTATCATAACAAACAAAGAAAAGATGTTTATAAATCATATGGTGAAATAGAGCAGAGTTATATATGTATAATTTCTATATAAGAGGCTAGAAATTCAAGAATGATTATTTTAATTATCAAATTTCTAAACATGGTAGTAATTTGGAGAAAAAATATTATTGCTTGGATTATTATCTTGAGCAATGAAAAGTAGAATTTCAATAAATGAATTTACTTACATACTATCTTACAATCATAAAAAGTCATTTAAACGTGTTTATGTAAATGGGTTTAGCATGCATCTAGCGAAGTATAGAGGGCTAACTTCATTACCAAATTACAAGTGTGTGTAGCACCGAGTTGAAATGTGAAAAAATCTCAGAAGGCGGTTACAAAAACTATTTTCATATGTATTCTGCAGCTACTGTTGCATAAAGTCAGCTCAAAATAATTCCAAAAACTATTTGTATATGTATTCTGCAACTACCCTTGTACAAATTCTGCTCAAAATAATTCCAGATCTTGATTTTAGTCAAGTGTATAAGGGAAGGAAACTAATACACTATGGAATAAATGGAGTATGTTTTTTTTAAGTACTGAATCAATTAAATGGAATAAATATATATACAATAGTTGAAGATCTTTTTGAAATAACTATAGAGTTAAAAATAATTATAGAGACTAAATGTGCATGTAAAAATTAATATATTCAGACCACTTTCTTCAAACGTATACATTAATCAAGCATAAATTGGGGGTTTAGTAACCCTAGTCACATAGAATAATGAGTACATAGTATTCTAGTGTTTGGATATGTCCAAAATGAGTTTATTAAGCATACTCTATAGTCAAATTGGACAAATTGCTCAAAATATATAGCATCAAGTTAAGAAAAATGAAGCCTTTAACTAACAACACAACTCGAGGCCAAGTATGCAAAACCATATACAATAAAATATGTAAAGAAGCACCTGTGGTCATCATTAGTGAGCTTCATCCTTCATATAATTTAAATACATGTAGAAGAAAAGTTGTGTTAAGAAGTTCATACTTGAAAAGGTAAAATTAGTTTGTTATGTTGACAAACTCTGAGTTGAGGTCAATAAATCAAACCTTTTACAAAGAAATAATAAGACTCCTATTAATACCCTCACCATATTAACTAGATCCATAAAAAAAACTCTTGAACTAAAAGAATTGACATTTTTTTTACCTTTACGGTCTCCAAGAAACCGCGACTATGAATGACCTATGGAAAACATAAGGGTCATTAGGAATTTGGGAATACATTCAGGGTTCTAACCTTTAAACCAAAGAAGAAGAGATTTTTAGTTATATAACCTGATGCCCGGGAAAAACCCACAATGTTCTACTTTCTTCAACTGGAAATTTAAATACATGTTAAGTGCGGAAGCTACTTCAATCCATGGGTTTATAACCATACAATAATTTCCTCACACTCTATGGTCTAAAAGCCCTTCCTATGAATTTAATCAACCTTTGATTTTCCACTTGAATGAAAACCCCATCACAATTCAAAATTACACAATTGGAATAAAACCCAATTTACAACCCTTAGTCAACACGCTTACCAGCTCCTTTATGTTTAGTCCAACCATGCTTTCCCTTCACATGTATTTGGCTCACATAATTTAATGTTTTAATAAATCAAATATCATTATGAATATTTGATATTACTAACTTCGAGTTAAACCCAATTATGTGTTCATCTCACGAACCCCACCAACAAATATCCATTAATTCACTCTACGGATATTTGACACCATCGCAATAAAAGAATAATAATGAAATTGGGCCCGAACATTTATGTACCTCTTCATTAACTTTCATGCAGCTTTCTATGCGAATGTCGTCAATCTCTTATAACATCACATTGGATGGGTTTCACATTTTTTTGAGAACAGAGTTTTAACACTTAAAAAAAATGCAAAATAGCTGGTTTTTGAATATCCATCTTTGCAACATGTCGCTCAGGGAGGGCTATTTCATTTTTTTTCCAAAAATATATTACCACTTTTTAGAAACGCGGGACCGCTGGTTTCTATAAATATGAAACCGCCCTTCCTACGCATGGTTCCACTTCTAACCTTAGTTCATCGTTCCACCTTCTTGTCTCTCTGGAATCCTTGGGGTTCCGTTTACTTTGCTCCTCATTCCATTAATTCTCAGTTAAAGACCGATCCAACTCTTTAATATGTTTCTCGTTCTTGCAATCTATTATGGCCTTATAGATTTTCACAAAGCGATGAATTCAATTTTGTCCTCACGGCTCCTTTTATAATCTGCAACTCCATTCCAAGTTGACTCATGGTGTTAGACAGGCCGATATCCACTTCTCCTTACATTCACTTCTGTTATATTATAACACTCTGCTCCATCAATCGATCAAGGGTCGATTTTCTTGGTTTCCACTGGTTCGAATGAACCAAAGATCATATGATTTCTAGAGCCCCTTTATGGCTTCATACGCACAAACCATTATTTATATAAATCGATCACAACCAATTTGAAGGGCTTCTCTTAAATTAATTTCTATTGCCGGAGCAGGGCGCAAGAGAAATACCAATTAGTTTTCAAAAGGGCACCTCAACCCTGGATATCAATCAACTAAACAGAGGTTCAATACTGAAGTCAAATATATCAATTGCTAGGAATCTCACTTCATTTCTACTGTAGAGTTTATTCGCACATAAATCAAACCAATAATAGAGGCAGCTTGTGAAATTGATCACTGTGTGATCGATTCACAGAATTTTACAGTCACCACTTCAATCTTTAATACAAAACTTCCGCATATGCTTCTTATACGCTCTCTCTCAGAGACAGAAGGCATTCCTCACACATACCATTCATATATCACATCCTTAACACATGATTTAAATATACATAACTTAATCAATGCACATATAATACCAAAACTTGTTCCTTAATATAAATGAATTTACTTACAATCTTCTGGTCCTCGGCCAGATCTTCAAATTAAATGGCCTTTTATTTCCCTACTCTGCCCAGCTCTACAACTCTATGTAGGTCTATGCAGGTCTCTCTACTAATGCCATTTATGCTTACATTTATACAAGAAAACAATGAATCAAATCAACTCCTCTAACAGCCTAATAAAACTCTTCAAATTCCCAATTTCCTAACTTTAGACTAAATCCTAAATAAACTGAAACTGACTGTCTCCTCATATGCCCACTAATCATTCGAGGGCAGTTACAATTCTCTCCACATTTAACTAAAAATCACTCAAATATGAATAATTACATAGGGAATAAAAAACATAAGACCCCCCTTATGTTTATTTATATACAAAGTATCTTCTTGAGCCTAATGCTCCTGCATCAGACTCCCCAGCTTAAAATGATTCTTGATCTCCTAATCATGTGCTTTCATCCTTGTCTTCCTGCATCCCACACTTTATTCTGTAGATGATCATCTGTTGTAACATTCTTCTTTTGCACTTCTCCAGGCTTCCATATCTTGTTCTGTCTTGCTCCACTAGCTACACTTTTACAGTCTGTGACTGTCTTTTCCTTGCTACTGCTGCTTATCTACTTTCTTGTTTTTTCCTTCTTCTCAGACACTCCCTCCATCAGTCTTCTCATAAATTCAATTTATCTGTCTAATATGTCTTCTGACTACTGGGTACTATTTCTGCTTGATTACTGAATTTCTACTTCTGTTTTTGCTTCCTGAGTTCTTATTTGTTGAACTCTTACTGCTAATTTTTCTTGTTGAGCCCTAGCTTGCTCAGTCCTTGCTGCCACCCAATCATCCATGCCCTCTTGTTCTCTCCAATAGTAAAACTCTCTCTGATTGTCATCCATGAAAATTTCTCCATTCTCTGAATTCAGCAATTCTCTTTACTGGTATTTAAATTTCCAGTCACTAACATCACCTCTTTTCTTCTCTTGGACTAAACATCCCTTAGTCCTTCCTTTAGTACCTGCAATCATAAGACAAACATAAAAATTTTGAAATCTTTAGGTCTCTTCCTCCTCTTCTGGCAACACTTCAATTTGTTGCTCCAACATTTCCTGCAACAACACTCCAAGTTGTTGTTCTGCCATTTCACTCTCTTTTCCAAAAAATTTCAGCAAACATTTCAACCATCTCTTCTGTTCTTGTTTCACATCCTCAGCATGCTGCAATTTGAATTCAACATGTTCTTCTTCCTTCTTGAAAATCTTCAACAATTATCTTCCATCTCCTTGATTGATTATGGAAATCAAATCAAGTTCTTCAAGTACTGCATTTTCATCTTCTATCAGAGTAAAAATATGATTCTCTACTGCTGTAGCAGCCCCAAAAGTCTTCCTTATAGTCTTCTCTTGGCTATTCAGAAAAGCCAACACCTCCTTGTCATCTGCAGAAATAACAAGTTTCTTTATAGGAGGCATGATATCCTCACCTTCCTTCTTCTGCAACAGTTCATATTCCTCCAAGACAACTCCAAGTGATGGACTATCTTCTACAGTCCCTGTCAATATAGCCAAATTATCAGTTTCAAAACCACAAGACCCAATGGTCTCAATTGATTATTCAATCACCAATTCCTCTCTCTACAGTTGTAAGTCTTTTCTAAGACCCAGAAAATATTCACTGTCACCATTCCTTTGCATCTTCACATTCTGCAATCCCCAATTCTGAAATTGAGGTTCCCTCTTTTGCATAAAATCCTGCAGATTTATCAACTTAATTTCCTCATTCCATGGATTAAAAATTTCCACAGAATTATCCTCCTCTTTAAATTGACTTCCCAATGGTGTTAACTTCTCTCCAGCATCAACAGAATTTTCATTCACAAAACAATTGTCAAAACAAAAATCATAAGGCCTCAGTGCCTTTCTCTCCTCTGCCAGCATTTCAGTATGCTGTCCTAAATTTCTTTTCTTCTCTATCAGCACATCAGTATGTTGATTCCAATCCTTCAAACAATTTTCGAGACTGTTAGTTAGTCTCTCCTCTACACCATCCTTCTCAAGGATGTCTCCTTGCTCTAGTTCATAAAGATAAACCTTCTCATCCTCATTCATCTCTGCCTTTACAATCTCAACACCTATTCTCTGTGGTTCTGTCCTCTACTCAAGAACACTTAACCCATGACACAATCTTGTCATCTCATCTGAGAAAAAATTCATACAATCTTCACTACCTTCCTTTCTATCATAAGTCAAGTTTCTTGATGTCACTATCTCTTCAGCCTTCATCAGAATAGAATTCTGATTTCCCATCCCTGCAATAAATTCAGCGATCTTTCCATCCCTTTTCACTTGGCCAATTAAAAAAAAAAATTGTAATTATCAGCATTAATAACAAATTGGTCATCATCAGACATCATTGTCTTGTCCTCATTGACTCAATCCCTTTCATTAAACAAGGAATTAATGAATTCCTTCTGTTGCTATAATTCAGTCTGATCTTCATCTAAAATATAATCATCATACTTTACTTGGCAACATTCAACTTCATTTACCACAGTTTCATCATATGAACTGTCTTCATTAATCCCAGCATTCACACACAACTTGTCAGTTGTAAAAACATAAGACCCCATGGTCTCATTGATGATTTGATCATCAAATCTCCTTGATGTTCCAAGTCTCCTATACACTTCAGAGATTCTTCAATGGTCTTCTCTTTAGTCTTTTCAAGCTGTCCAATTGACTACTCAAATTCCAGCTTCTAGCCATCATCACAATTTAAATCTCCTCTGCTTCCAATATGTTGGACAGTAGAACCTTTCTCCAACTGTGCATGGAAATTTTAAAAACATCTGGTTGTTCCATTTTCCTCCTTAGTGACAACATCAGCGAGTTGTTCTTCTCCACATGTTCTTACTGCAAACGTAAAAAATTTGTCAAATGTAAGGCCATTTGACCTCTTGGTCTCACTTTAAGTTTTAGTCTTCAAGTCCTTATCCAAATACTCAATCATCCTAAGCAATCTCTCTTCCAGATGAGAATTTATCATTTTCTCTCTATTCATCTGTAGCCTCTACCACTTTACCTTCTTCTTCATGAGCCAATCAACTCTCTGGATTTCCTTTATCATCAGTTCCAATTTCTTGAACTGCTCCCAGATCTCAACTATCTCTCTCCAATATTCTTCATCAGTGAGTTTCTTCCTCATGCCATTTTCTTTGGCATCTTCCCTCACTCTTCTGTTGTGGCCTCTCTTAGAACCTCTGAAATATTTTCTATGACTATCAGTAGTCATCTTCCCCTTCATGATTTCTTCACTCACAAGCTGCACTAAGCCTCTGCAACAGCAAGTTCTCTTGCTGCAACTTACCTCACCAATATTTTCCTCTGGATTCAACTTTTGGCAAGTACTGTCCCCTATCTGCTAGAACCTTCTGAGCACTCTCTTCTGCTCTCTCTAGGCTTCACTCTACAACTTCTCAAGAACACATCTGTTCTTCTTTCATCCAACCTTTGTTTGGAATTCTCTTCAGGTTCTTCCACACTTTCTTCTTCACCTTAGAACCCTCTGGTAGACTCTTTCATCACTACTCTCAAAACTTTGATATTATTTTTCTGAGATTCCTTCCTCAATTTCTTGCACTCTACATTCTGCAAACAAATCCTCAAACCAGAGTCAAATAAGGCTCATCAAATCACCTCCCAAGATCCCTGAATGATCTTGCTTCTTCTTTCACCTGCACTGCATCTCTATCTACTGCAATCTTCAAAATATTTTGCTCCAAAATTCAGATTTTGCAAATTTGAATACCTTCACTGCATGCTTCTTCAAATCTGTAAATTCTGTTAAACAGATTTAAACATCAAACTTTCCTCATTGTTTTAGTACATGTGCATTTCAAAAACTAATTTTCATGAGCTATTCTAGCTCTAATACCACTTGATGCCTGGGAAAAACCCACAATGTTCTACTTTATTGAACTGGAAATTTAAATACATGTTAAGTGCGGAAGCTACTTGAATCCATGGGTTTATAACCATACAATAATTTCCTCACACTCTGTGCTCTAAAAACCCTTCTTATGAATTTAATCAACCTTTCTTTGTCCACTTGAATGAAAACCCCATCAAAATTCTATTTATGCAAATTCAACATTACATTGGAATAAAACCCAATTTACAACCCTTAGTCAAAACGCTTACCATCTCCTTTATGTTTAGTCCAACCATGCTTTCCCTTTGCATGTATTTGGCTCACATAATTTCATGTTTTAATAAATCAAATATGATTATGAATATTTGATATTACTAACTTCAAGTTAAACCCAATTATGTGTTCATCTCATGAACCCCACCAACACATATCCATTAATTCACTCTACGGATCTTTCACACCATCGCAATAAAAGAATAATAATGAAATTGGGCCCCAACGTTTACATATCTCTTCATTAACTTTCGTGCAGATTTCTACGTGAATGTCGTTGATCTCTCATAACCTCACATTGGATGGGTTTCACATTTTTTTGAGAACAGAGTTTTAACACTTAAAAAAAATGTGAAATAGCCATTTTTTTAATACCCCTCTTTGTAACGTGTCGCTCAGGGAGGGCTATCACATTTTATTTTCCAAAAAAATCTTACTACTTTTTAGAAACACGAGACCGCTAGTTTCTATAACTCTAAAACCGCCCTTCTTACGCACGGTTCTAATTCTAACCTTAGTTCGTCGTTCCACCTTCTTGTCTCTCTGGCGTCCTTGGGGTTCCATTTAATTTTCTCCTTGTTACATTAATTCTCAGTTAAAGACCGATCCAACTCTTTAATACGCTTCCCGTGCTTGCAATCTGTTATGGCCTTACAACTATTCACAAAGCGATGAATTCAATTTTGTCCTCACGACTCCTTTTAGAATATGCACCTCCATTCTGAGTTGACTCATCGTGTTATACAGGCCGACATCCACTTCTCCTTGCATTCACTTATGTTATACTATAACACTCTTCTCCATCAATCGATCAAGGGTCGATTTTCTTGGTTTCCACTGGTTCGAATGAACTAGAGATCATCTGATTTCTAGAGCCCCTTTATGGCTTAATACGCATAAGACATTCATTATATAAATCAATCACAACCGATTTGAAGGGCTTCTCTTAAATTAATTTCTATTGCTGGAGCAGGGCGCGAGAGCAATACCAATTATTTTTCAAATGGGTTCCTGAACCCTGGATATCAATCAACTAAACAGAGGTTCAACGCTGAAGTCAAATACATCAATAGCCAGGAATGTCACTTCATTTCTACTATAGATTTTTTTCATACATAAATCAAACCAATAATAGAGGCAGCTTGTGAAATCGATCACTATGTGATCGATTCACAGAATTTTACAGTCACCACTTCAATCTTTAATACAGAACTTTCACATATGCTTCTTATGCACTCTCTCTCAGAGACTGAAGGCATTCCTCACACATACCATTCATATATCACATCCTTAACATAGGATTTAACTATACACAACTTAATCAATGCACATATAATACCAAAACATGTTCCTTCATATAAATGAATTTACTTACAGTCTTCTGGTCCTCGGCCAGATCTTCAAATTAAATGATATTTTATTCCCCTACTCTGCCGAGCTCTATAGCTCTATGCAAGTCTATGAAGGTCTCTCTACTAATGCCATTTAGGCTTAAATTTATACAAGAAAACAATTAATCGACTCAACTCCTCTAGAAACCCAACAAAACTCTTCAAATTCCCAATTTCGTAACTTTAGACTAAATCCTAAATAAACTGAAACTCACTATCTTTTCATATGCCCACATTTAACTAAAAATCACTCAAATATGAGTAATTACATAGGGAATAAAAAATATGAGACCCTCCTTATGTTTAATTACATACAAAGTATCTTCTTGAGCCTAATGCTCCTGCATCATAACCCCTAAAATATGTTCACAATAACTAAGAAACTAATTATTAAATCATCAAAGAAGAGAAACACACACACACATAATTTAATACTTGGTCAGAAATATTTGTATCCATGTTAATCTTTCACACTGAATCGACAAGATTTTTCCTTCGATAGGTGTTGTCATAATTCAAAAACTTAGGAATAGGTGAAACATGAAACCCTCATGCTAACTTTAATCAGAACCTTGAGAGGAAATAAAATAAGAAAATACCTCTTAGCAAATAAAGGACATATTCAATAGTTAAATCATACCTCAATCCAAAGCTAAAAGATAAGAAGAAGATTTTGGCAACTTGTGATAATGGCGTTTCGTAGGGTTTTTGGGAAAAGTCCTAGGAGGACTTAAAACCCATGAAAAAATTGGTAACGAGAAAAGGTTTTTGAAAGGTTCCTTAAAAATATACAAAACCCTGAATAAATTGTTAGTCAACAAGGTGTTTTAGAAAATCTCCTTGAAGGACCTGTGTAACCCAAATAAACTGTTAGTTAATTTTCCTTCCCACACACCTTATCATAAGTTAAAAACAAATGTTCGAATCTCGTAAACCCTCAATGACATATTTGGGGGAATGACTATGAAAATTTCAAATTCAAACATGGTAAACCCTCGATAACATAATATACCTAAGGATTATGAAATTTTATGTTTAAATATATTAAACCCTAGATATCATAATCATCATAATAATGTGAGTGGTCGCTTACCTACCACTTGCAGCTCGAGGCACTACCGAATGGTGGGTTGAAAACTAGGCTCATTGTCGAAAGACAAGGCTCATCAAACACCAAGATATTGAATATCATAGTTCAATCCCTATCCCATAATTATAAATAATTTCTCTAAAAATAACAAGCACAAAGTCAATTGCCAAGACTAATAGGGTATTCAATCAAACATGTTTGAAGCATCAAGCCATTAGATCCATCTAAATTCCTTGGATCATATGACTCATCCATTTATTACCTCACCAATTGGATGGGTCAGAGTGATGTACTGCACGAGCAACATGTAACCAAGGACCCACCCATCATGAATTCCTAGTCTGACTCGAGGAGGGGTCATATATAACTTATTATATTGAAAAATAACATGAGTATATCAAATTCCTTGGATTATGGCGGTGGTTTTCATGTCATATGATATGAGGTATCAATGGTTGATATTAGGCAAATCATGATTAGTGGTAAACATGTCTCAATTTTATGTAGCCATGAGGTGAATACAATTTAGTGCTTTCAGAGTACCCATTCATATTTTATTCTCAAAGTCAAGTATGCATTGGCATGATCGAGACGTTGTGGATAGACAAGGACTTCTTTAAATGTTTTGGAACCTAAGGTTAAGGGCTCAAGTCTCATTCATTTTCTACAGAATACATTTTTAATTTAGAAATTAAATTATGATAGAAAGAGTACCCCTATATCCATAATGTCAATTGAAACCACACATATGAACATACATATAGAGTTATTTACTTTATGTGATCTTGCGAATATCTGTTTAACCAACATTACAACTAAGTATTAGCAAGTAGCTTGAATAGATAAGTATCCTATAACATTGTAGATAAATATGTTTAATAAAAGAAGAACATATATTAACAAACAAAATTCGCTACAAATTTCCAATGATAACATTCCAATATTGTATTGAGTAGATGCGACAAAAAAAAATAGTGTGTAAATTTGGAGGTACATTACATGTGGTAGTAGAGGTGTAGGTAAAACAATGAGCCCTATGAGTGAGATCATATCTATAATTTAACAGAATAAGTGTTTTTCCTTACATAATAAAAAGAGAAGTAAAAAAAAATCATGATAGAACCATGTTTAATAGTTTTCAATGGAGAAGAACTTTGGATACAACTAGGTGGTGAGGCATGATTACATATACTAGATTTGTTGGATATTGTAAAATAGAACTAGAAAGAATTAGATAAAATACTAAAAAGATATTGAAATCTAGTGTTGATAAGGAAAAAATTAGAAAGAGTCTAACTGAAAATCAAAATCAGAAAATATCAAGACAAACCTCAAGTAATGGGATAAAGAGGAACCCCAAAAAAGGAAGGATCAATAAAGTATAGTTGAGAGTGAGTCTCTCAAACCAAAAAAAAAAATGAACTAGATGAAGGGAATTGAACATAGATGAACCAAAATTCAACTAATAGCATATAATTAAGTGAAGAAATAGAAAGTAAAACTATAGGGAAAATTTAAGAATACTAGGCATCAGGTATTTCATGGTGAAATAGAGGAGGAAACTGAGCCATGCTTGTTAACATGAAAAAAATACTTTTAGGTATAAAAATATCCCAGTAATATGAAAGCTAAATTGGCCACTTGCCAACTCCAAGGCAAGGCATCCCTATGGAGGGATGAAATTTGGAATGTAAATAATATAGAAGATAAGACTATGAGTTGGGAGGATTTTCAAAAACACTTCAAAGGAAAATATCTAACAGAAACATATTATGATGACAAAACTAAAGGGTTTCATGAATTGAAGCCTACTGAAATTAACATCGATGAATTGGTCACTAAATTTTCCCATATCTCATGATATATAACATTCTTACATGAGAAACCCAAAAATCAACAATTTATCAGTTGTATAACCCTTTCCTTCAGATATAATATTGAGTATGAAAATCCCAATTCAATGGATGAAACTATATGAAAGGCTAGAATATGTTACTAACAATATAAAAAAAGAAATGATAACTCGAAACTCTAGAAAAAATAAGAAAAAAGGATATATTTATGCAAGTGAATAAAGGGTTGAAATCCTCTTCGTTTAGGAATTCTTTTAAAAATCATCAAAACATAAATTTAAAATGAATAATGACTAGCATAAGACCCAGTTTAAAACAAGATCCAAACATATTGATCTAAATGATAAAAGAGCCATTCATGAAGAAATAGAACACTTGCAGTGTTGGGGCCATGTAGAGCCTCGTCTTCTTCAAAATTTCTCATATAATTTTAAATTTAATCAAGCTTTACACAATGTAAAAAAAGCTTCCATTGTAAATGATGTCGCTAGGAGTATTCCCATAATTAATGCAACCTTGGAGGATTGAAAAACTAAACAAAAATCCACTATGATCAAAATAGAAGGTAATATTCTGAACCAAGTCATGTCAATCCTGGCAGACCCATGAGTTAGTTTAAGATATGTTAGTTCGAAAATAGTCGACAAATGCAAGTTGAAAATGGAAAAACACAAAATCTCTTGGTTGGCATAGCTAGCAACTGGTATGAAATGGAAGATTACCAATTTATTTTGGGATTGTACTATCAATTTTAATGGGATGAAAATATAAATTAACTTTAATATCCTACCTATAGGATCATATTTTTTGTTAATGGGTATCGATTGGCTAGAAAGGCATAGAGAAAATATTATCTACTTAGAAATAATTGTTACTTGTAATAATGATGAGCGAGTAGTACATACTGTTATAGGAATACCTAGACCAATATCAATACGTAAATCAACCTTGAAATTAGAAATATGTCCAAGAAGGGGTGTAAACTATTTGCAATCTGGGTGGAAGATTTAACACATGAAAGAAACGTAAAGACTTTGGATGACTTTGCAGTGGTGTTTTTAGGCTATGTATTGATTATAAATAATTTAACAATTTTAAAATAAAAAATAAATACACACTACTTAGAATTGATGGTTTCTTTCATGGAAAAGTTTAGTGGCTAATATTTGCAGGTCGACTAATTTTCCATGATTTTTCCAAAAAAATATTCACCCAAAGTTTACAATATAAAATTATTTTACCATAAAAATTTCCACCATTATATAGATACTATATATAAAATCATTATAAATTTGAATAATTTTACAAATATATTAATACAAAATTTATAGTTTGCATATTAGGACCTAGTGAGATTCACCAATGTTTTTAACTTCAAGATAGTTTTCCAACCTTAAAATTTTCCTTGGTTTGTTTGATCAGGTAATGGAGACAACGATATTCTTTAAAATAGAATTGAGATATGGTTACCACCAAATCAAAATTTAGTATGAGTATATTCATATGGCTACTTTTAGAACAAGATATTATCATTCAAAGTTTGTTTCTTCTTCCTTTAAAACTCACAAACACCCCAACCGCATTTATGTGTCCAATGAGCAATGTTCTCAACCAATACTTAGAAAATTTATATTGATATTCATTGATGACATTATGGTTTATTCCAAAGCAGCAAAAGAAAATGAATAACACTAAATAATAGTGTTGCAAACACTCATATAGGATCACCTATATTCCAAATTTAATAATTGTGAGTTTTACCAAGATCATATTTAATATTTCGGACATGTAACATTGAAAGAGGGAGTTACGGTAGACCCTGAAAAGGTCAAGGAAATTCTCAATTGGTATGTTCATAAATATGTAGCCAACATTAGATACTTTCTGGGAATTACATTTTATTATCATAGATGCATTGAAGGTTTCTCAAAATTGGCCTACCCTAAAACATCCTTAGAGAATAAAGGAGTTAATTTTGTATAGACCCAAAGGTTTAATGAAAGCTTTTATCGATTTAAATATTTCCTAATTGTAGCTCTCGTACTTAATATTCTTAATCCCAATATTGACTAAATAGTGTGTATAGATTCTTATTTGGAAGGTTTAGGTTGAGTGTTAATGCAATATAGCTATGTTATAGCTTATGAATCGAGGAATCTAAAGGAGCATGAAAAGAATTATGTTTTACATGACTTAGAATTAGGCGCAATAAGTCATGCTTTAAAAATGTGGCGACTCTACTTTTTTGGAAAGAAATTCAAATTATTAAGTGATCATTTAAGCCTAAAATATTTCTTTAGTTAACTAGATTTAAATGAAAGGAAAGCAATGTGAATTACCTTCATTAGTGAATTCAATTTCGAAATAAAACACATCAAGGGTAAAGAAAAAAAAATATTGCAGATGAATTAATTAGGAGTTTAAATCATATTTGTGGGATCTCTGCTAATACCACTAAAATAGACCTTAACGAAAATATGAAGACCACAACCTCAGAGTTTCATGAATAGAGGAAAAACCAAGAAATTTGTTAAATGGAATTGACCTGATAGAAGGATAATAGTATGCTTTGAATAATGAGGGGTTTTTTTACATTAAAAAGTAAAATTTATATCCCAAATTTGAATATAATTAAACCATCGATCTTAGATGAACATCATAATAATAAATTTTCATCTCATAGAGGCTATAAAAAAATTATAACAACACTGAGAAAAAGGTTTTATTTGTCGAGAATTAAATAAAAAGTGGTTGAATAGTTAGAAAAATGTATGAAGTGTTAAAAAGTTAAGGTGGAATACCAACATCTTGTTGGTTTATTAAATCCCTTACCTATTCTAGAGTGAAAATGAGAAATTATCTCATTGCATTTTATTACATGGTTACTCATAATTAGAAGACAACATGATGAGCTGTCATGGTCATAGTTAATAAACTCGGTAATACAAAAATTTGATACCGGTTCTATCAACATCCAAAGTCATTCACATAGCTGATATTTTATGAAGTTATATTCGAACTTAATGGGGTACCAAAAAAATTCATTTCTAACAGAGATTCAAAATTCACACCAAATTTTTGGAAGACACGTCTTCATAGGATTAGGTACAAAGTTGAATTTTAGTACCACTTACCATCCCAAAAGTGATGGATAGTGTAAAATATTCAACCAAATACTTGAAGAAATGCTTCACATATATGAAATGGATAAACCCACAAAATGGGAGGGCTAATTACATCTGGTTGAATTTTCATATAATAATAGTTATCAGTCATCTCTTAAGATGAGTCCTTCAGTGTTCGAATTATCAAAATTCATTGTGTTGGAGTCCACTAAAGGAAAAAATGGTATTGGGACCTAATCTCTTAAGAGATACGGAGTGGGTGGTTATAAAGGTTAGACATAATTAAAATACAACTCAAGGTAGGAATAATTTTTATGCAGATCAAAAAAGGATTAAGAAGGAATACAATGTAGGGAAGTATTTTTATATCAAATTATAACCAAATAAGAGCACTCTCAGGCTAGGAACTTGTGCTAAATTGGCCCTCAAGTTCTATACGACATTTGAAAGACTAGCTAGAGTAGGACCAATGGCCTACCAGCTAGCACCACCATTGCATATAAAAGTGCATAATGCATTTCATGTAACACTCTTAAATAAATATATTCATGATCCAACTCATATTATTGATTAGAATGTGATACAGGTTGAACACCAAGGCAAGTTTCAAGTCAAAAATTTGCAACGATGAAACTTTACTCTGGAAACGAGCCATTGTTCAGGTTAAAGTGAAATGGAATCCCTTTGGCCCTGAGGAGGCCACATGGGAAATGGAATAAAATATACAAGAATAATTTCCTTCACTCTCCAGGAAGGCTTGAAGAGTACAAAGAAAACATTGAGGGCAATGTTAATATTAAGGGGCGAGGAATTGCAATACCCGTGTTGAAATTAATTTTATAATAAGACTTTATGATTTGATGTTCACTTATAAATATTTAATTTATAACAATGGACATGGGGTAGAGACTAAGTTTCAATAATTCAATGAAAGGTGTAAATATTTATGTGTAATAATAAATAAAATGTTGATTTTTTGAAATATTATGGGAAGTAGTATGTGAGTAGTCATAATTTTTTCTGTCATAAATTGTTAAAGAGGTTGGAGTCTTAGGTAGTGAACAAGTAAAGGTCGTAGTTGTCATAGTTACAACCTTCCATGACTCCCCAACATTCCAAGAGAAATGATCATGACTAAAGACAACTTAACTAGAGATAAACATTATACTAAGTGGGGAAAGAGGCAACATAGTGGGAGAGAAATGCAATAACTAATGCTAAGAAATAAATATGCATATAAAAACCTGTGTACAAAAGGTAAAAGAACACACATTGGTATAAGGAAGAAACTACTAGAGTTTGTGCCCGGAGGAGGAAAAATACCAACAAATGAAGAAAATTTATTAATAGAAAAGAGGCTTGCGATTCAGGGGGATTTGTTGTGGCTAAAATTCATTGGTTTGAAGGAACGTGATGGTTTCTACTATATTTACAAGTGTTCATAATAACAATATAAGGATTATTGTAGTCATTATTTTATCAGGAATGTTTGGCTTGACACATGTATTAACTAGTGATACTAATCATGTGGGTGTTTTCACTAAGAATGAACAATGAACATAGCATTTAGAGAACAAAAAAAGGAAATATAACTAGCTTGCGATAGAAAACATACACTAATTTTCATGAATGCAGGTAAGTCTGGCAGTAAACAAAGCATGAATGCATGAATGTTTTCATAGCAAACTTAAAAAAAGAAATGTATATAAATTTTATGGTGAAATATGGTATAGTTATATATGTATAATCTATATGGGAGGCTAGAAATTTTGAGAATTATTATTTGAAGTAGAAAATTTCTAAATGTGGTAGTATTTTAGACACTAGTATTACCACTTGGCTTAGTATCTTGAACAATTAAAAGTAGAATTTCAGTAAATGAATTTTCTTACAAGTTATATTAAACAATAATACATAATAAGTTAAACATGTTTACATAGGTTGGTTTAGCATTCTTATAAGCTAGTATGGAGGGATAACTTTCATATTAACTTCCAAGAAAATGTATTTCCCACTTGACATGTAAAACACCCTCACAAAGTGGTTATATAACTTATTTGCATATGTATTCTACAACTATGCCCACATAAAATTTGTTGGGAAGAATTCTATGCCTTGACTTCAATTAAGTGTATAATCGAAGGAAACTAAGACAATATGGGCTAAAGGGAGTATATCTTGTTAAAATAAATAAGTACTTAATCAATTGAAAGGAACAACTATACATACTGGGGCTAAAGATTATGTTGAGGTAACCATAGCATTAAAGAGATTTACATAGAATAAATAAACATGTATAGAGTAATATATTTTTACTACTTTCTTAAAACAAATCTATTAATCAAACAAAATTTACAAGTTTAGGAACCATAGTAACATAAAAAAAAATGAGTACAGAGTATTCTAGTGTACAATTATCTCCAAAATGATTTTCTCAACCATACTCTGCAACAGAATTGAAAAAGTTGTTAAAAAGGGAGTGTATCAAGGTAAGAAAATTAAATCCTTCATCTAAAAACACAATTCAAGGCTGAGTACACAAAACCACATACAATTAAATTTGTAAAGAAGAAATAACAATCATCATTATTTGGCTTGATCCTTTATATCGAAACATAAACAGAAAATTGGCATATTTTGATTTTATACCAATTTGACAAACATGTTATATCTTAGGCAAACTGATAAATTTGCAGATAAAAAAATTTGGTTTTAAGATGAAAAGTGTATTTAAAATGCAATGGAATACTTTTTTTAGGCCAAAAAAATAGATAAATAACTGCAACATAGGTTTTGACAGCAACAAAATTGAATCCGGCCCCCAAGGAGAGCTCGCCTCTAAAGTAGCTCTATTAGCATTTTCTTAGATACAAATTCTATTTAATATAAGAAATTCCCCTTAATTCTTGTCAAATTTATTTGTCAATTTCGTAGAAATTGACAAATGAATGCCTTAATCCAACTTTAGTTATGGCCACTTATATACACAGCTCCTTATGTTTTCTTTATTTTTGCGCGCCTAAATCATATGTACGCATTTCAGACTTTGGATAATTTTAAATATATCTCTGGACTTAATCCCTCACAATATAAATCCACGACAATACTAAGTCCCGACCTTCAGGAAATTTAATGTATTAAAGTCGATAATACACTTTAATATACTTTAGGCCTCGGGCCCACATATACAATCGACGGGGTTCAATTAAATACACACGCCCATACCTTAGCTTATCCTTCGTGTTACTTTGAGTGCGATCACCGTTCGATGAGCCGACCTCTAGATCGGACGGCGTACGTCGATATCGCGTTGCTTCCACCGTTGACAGTTAACGGGCGATGAGGGAGCGATGAGGCGGTATCACCCTATCGACATGGTAGCTTTTCACAGGATCGCGTGATGTTTGAGTGGTTTCCTTTTCGTACAAAGGCGGTGTGATATGGGTGGTTTGGTTTCGCAAACCCGCTCCTGGTTTTGAATAGTAAGTGACCAAAGGGTTAAACCGGGGTTAACGCCATTCTTTCTATTCGCTTCGGTTCACTAACTCAGGTTCGAACCTTGGGACAATGCTCTCAGCTCACAACAAAAAGAACTTATTTCTTTGTAGGCAGGGCTTTCACTACCAGTTGAGCTCACGGTGCTGTGGGCAATCCAACACTACATGTCACACTCTTCTGAGCACACGATTCTACACCCGATATCAAGGTTACTGTAATCACCTCGATTTTTCACAGGGGTGCATATCAATAAGACACACTCAGGAGACTCAATATGGACTACGTTCAACCATGGATAGAGAGAGACTTTCGAAGGTTCAACACAATAGATTCTTCATCTAATTAACACAATTCTGGAGGCTCAACACCTCAGAATCATGAAATTTCACACATAGAGACGGTATATCTACTATTCCACACTGATGATCAACAAAAATTGAAATATATTCAAGAAAAGAACAAATGCTTAACGCACACAATCTTTACTGTGGAAATCCCCCCCCCCCCCCTTCCAATGTATCCAGGGGTTACACTTTATACACCATCATATTTCTCTTCGGTTCCTCTGTGAGGACCGTTTCTACTCTAACAAAAGGCCTAATTACATTCATTCGAATAACTGAATAGGACAGATGGACTGAACCTAAAACTATTCAACTTCTACTGACTCTAACTGATCTAAATACAATAGATAGCTAAGGTATTGACACCTTGATGTTACAAATTCGAATGATTTTGAACCCTCCTAGCCACAACATGTGGAAAAATTTCCTACATTGCTGGCTAGTGTCTAATGCCCCTCCATCACGTTTCATGATCTCAATCACCAACATGAGCATTTTTTCAAAGAGGCTCTGATGCCATGTTCGAGTAAATAGGGTATTTGATATATGATGAATACCTACAATGGCCATTCACACAACTAGATTAAATATCACAACACTACTATTTCTACATGGTTAAAACCCTTTAATAGGTTTATGGGCATTATTCCTATTACAATATGATAATAATTAGTTAAAAGAAAATGCAAAAACATCGATTTACTTAACTAGGTTTTCTGTTTTCTAATAGTGTTGGTTTACAAAACGAATGATAGTTTTCATAAAAAATGTAATGGTACCTACTTATATATATCAATGAAGTTTGAGATTTGAAGGCATTATAAGCCCAATTGTAAAATTATTCTTGATTAATAAAATGCCATACCTTTCTTCATGGATGTATGTATGCTCTGAATACCAAAAAGTGGTGTGAGAGAAATTCAAATTAATTATGTTGAAATTAAGTGGTTAATTATTTATGCTCCTACCACCCCCACACACACATTTTGTGTCACTGGTTACTACTTTATGCTCCCCCCTCCCCAACCCACACACACACACATTTGTTGTCACTTGTGAACTCCATCCTATTCATTAAAAAAACTATACATCTCACTCTCATTGTCATGTAAAATCCCTATTAGTTGAATAATCTCTTTCTTACTTTCAATTACTAATGGTTAAAAACATGATTTTTATCTTTAGAGGTCACATTTCAAATTCACCCCCGGGGGTTAGGTTATGGTAATGTGAGTAAGTTTTTATTTGTGAATATTAATGTGGGTTTTGAAAAGTACTAGCACTCTCACTATGAGTCATGGGCTAGAGGTTTTACTAGGAAAACCTTAATTCCAAAAAAATTTGTTCAATTGGGCTTAGCATAGGGGTTGATGGGAATGATTGTTATCCTTCCCACCCAAGTTTAATCCCTACAAGTGAAATATTCAGATCTTAATGTATATATCATTGTAATGAATTTTAATCTTGTTTATTAGCCTTGTTCACTAAAGATTCTAGTATATACCCTTGTAATGTATTTTAACCTTGTTGTTGATCAACCTTATTCTCTAAGGATTCTAGGGTTTGACTTGGGTACCATCCTCAAAACAAGGGAAATTACTCGGAGTTTCGAAAGCCTATGTATTTTTGAAATATACATACATACATGTGTGTGTGGAATTTATGTACAATATTTTATTTATGGTTAACATTCAAATATTTGTGCCTTATTAATATTTTTTTAAAATATTAATTTTCAATTTTATGTTTGACCAAAAAAAACACATATCTCCATGGTACTTAACTATACATAATTCCTATATATAAATACTGCACTTTCACAATATTTTATATTCAAATCCTTACATATGTCATCCCTTTTTCTTCAAAATTGACTAAATGAAAAAAAAAAAACTTAAAAGATACATGCAAAGTCACTCTCACCACTACCACCATCATCATATACACCACAACCACGATTATCATATATGAGAAAAATTTACAACTTTCTTTTTAATATTGGTAATATTCATTTACATAAAAAAATACATTACCACTATACCATACACCAAATACTATTTTTTTTCCGTTTAATACTTAATTGTGCTTAAGTCAAGACCAACCCATAAATTTGATGGAAAAATGAATGGTCTATTAACAAAATGTTGTGAGTAGAATGATGTAAAACTTAGCCAAACCTAACATCAAACACATTTTCAAATTAATTACAAAAAAATTTCGTGACTAAATATCCAACTTGCTTTTCAACCCTATAAAAATGACAGATCAACGTGGGCCATCTTTTGTATTGAACCAACCATGGGGATTGTAGCCATTGACAAATGGGACAACTGATAATTCATCATTTCAGGTAGATTACTCTTCCACCATTTAAAGTTATTTGTGCTTATTTGATTTATAATGTACGATAACATATTCCAATAATACTCTTCAAAAAGCAATTGAGAATAATTAAATCATGTAGACCCCACGAAGACTTCTCCCGATCTATAGAGGCAACGAATATAATTATATATAATGCACGTGCTTTGCCAATTACCTGGACGACTTACGTAACGATAACACTTGTAACGCGACGATCGCGATAGACATTTGGAATTGATCCTAATATATATGAGACATTTAACATAATAGCATTTATTTGCTCGAATCTATAATATTTATATAATAAATTTATATTTTAGATATGACTAAATTTATTGCAATGTATTTATTAAGTTGTTTAATTTTTCTTTTAAATGAAAAACGATGATTCGACTTAATTATTTAAAATAATCATATCATCATTTTGATTTTAAAGCATACCGTTATTAAAATTATTTCAAGGTTATATGGATTTGTAAAACTTTATAATTGATTCTCACTCTGACTTTTATTTTCTTATTCTATAAAATTTAAATATATAACTTAATAAAAAATATATCAGCATATTCATAAATTTTATAACTTTATATATAACAATCATCCAATTAAGAAAAGTTTCAACGAGATTCCACAGCTTCCACTCAACCCTCAACGTCCATGACATCATTGTTTTGAAGAAGGGATTGAAAAACTGGCCGTAATACTAAATTCAACCTCCGGAGAAAAAGACTATACCACCATTTAGCAGGTCGCAATGATTCGATCTGGCTTTAGGGCCGTCTCCAACGATCATAAATTAATAATTCTAAAATTATGGTTCTAAAATTAATAACTGTACAATTGTGGTGGTAATGGATCGTGAGGGTTTCTTTAAGAGAGTATCTGAAAATGATCTATTATAAAGAGTGTCTTAATAGGACACTCATTTATGATTAATCTAAAACTCTATAAATAATTAACGGGGAATCTTATCCAAGCTGTTATCCAGCGTTTATTCCTGCAGCAGGTGATAAAAAACTATTAGATTTGAATTGGTTTAAAATCTGACAAATTCTATATTTATTACCGACTGAGTTGGTTTAAAATCTGACCACCTCTATATTACTAGCAGTAGCGTTAAATCCTACGTAACAGCGTGTCTATTAGCCCCTAACTCATCAAAGATAACTCTGATAAGTAGTGTAATCGGAGTCTGTGAAGCGGAGGCAAATGGTGAAAGCACTTGACTTTCAGCAGATCCACTCAGGATCAAACCTCTGTGGAGACATATGCCTGTTGTGTCTTGGCTAGAAGAGTAGGCGACCGCATAGCGGACGTCTCGGCTCTTGTTGAGCCATAAGTTAATTGCTATTGTGCTTGCATGCTGTTGCACCTAGCCTAGGTTTATAGTGGCAGCCAGTTGGATTTGAACCCAGGTCTTGCTCAGGCAACTCTCACCAATTACCGATTACCCTAGATCTAAAAAAAAAATGTAATGGGAATCTAAAATGATTTATTCTAATTCTTTTTAAGTTTTGTTTCTTAAGAAATGGATAATAAATTATTTTGAATAAACTTATGATTTACGGTTTTTAATATTATTTATTCAAACTATAAATAAAGATAAATAAAAACAACTATGCAGGTTAAGAAAGTGCCACGCTGCAGCACTGTGCACGGATCCGATTTTACCCACTAGTTTTAGGAATATCTACGATACATTGTTGCTTACTATTTATTTGTTTTTTTTTAACATTGGTGTGCACGGAATGCCCGGTGGGTGGTAAATCCACTTACGGTAATATTAACCTCCACCGACTTCAACCCTGCCGGTCACTTCATTCTTATACCCCACCCGAGAGTCTAGAACACCCGCCTTCTAGAATTTAGAGTTTTCCAAAAGGAAAATTTCGGAGTGTCATCGTCAATCGTGGCACAACTCCCACCCCAAGGAAAGCAGCAGAAATAGGAATCCCTGATAGAGCTAAAATCATTGTTTTAAATACATGTAAACTTCTGTCTTGGTCTTTGGTTGAGACTGGATCATGTATATAAGGGAGGACTTTTTAACTAATATCTATGTTTAGGTCGAAACCAATCAATAAGTTGGATGGAAAAATGATGTGTTTATATAAAATATTAATTAAATAAAATTTAATATAATCTTAATAGATTTTAAAACTAAAAACTTTACTATTAACTACAATAATCAATTTCAAATACATTTTTACATTTTTAAACAAATAAATAAAAAAACACATTTCTTAACTAAATATCCAACTTACTTTTCAACGCTAATGAGAGATCCACTTGAGCAAGTCTTTTGTATTGATATGCATGTCAACGGAAGTAACCATGGGAACGGTAGCGTGTTAACCAGGTAGATAAGCCTAGTTTATAATTGGACTTGGGAATTTCCATTTCCATTTTTATTTTTTTAAATATGAGAAATTATAAACGGTTTAGATTTAATGGTTTGTTTATATATATATATATATATATATATATATATATATATATATATATATATATATATATATATATATTTATTTATTTTCTACTATATCTAATAGATAATAATATAAAAAGATTTGGTCACTTTCAAAATATTGGGATAACATGTATAAAACTTCAAAATATTATTAAAAAACAATTTTGGCTTATACATCTGTCCTACAAGAGTTTGAGAAAAAAAAAAAATCTCTTCAATTTCATTAAGTTATGTTAAAAAAAATAAAAAAATTTCAGTTTATTTTTTGGTTTGTTCATAGTCAAATCCTATTAGCACAACTAGTTGAGGATGAGGTTAATCAAAAATGCTTCCCAAGATTAAGCCACAGTGAGGTTGTTGCACCCATGCTAGGAGAGGAGACAAGTTAAACCCAATTAACTTAGTGTTGGGGTGGCCTAGGCTGGGTATGATCCTAAAATCATTTTGACAGCTTAAAAGTGACTGGATCTAGATTTCTCAAGAAACAAATGAAAACTAATGCAATCTCTGAGTTCTCAACCCACTGGACAAAAAACAAAACAAAACAAGTGTGAGCAAAGCGAGAGGAAAAATACATCCATAGCTCTTTGTAATGCTACTGGTCAGATTAATTTTCACATTAAAAAGAAATAAAAATAAAAATAATTGTGATTAAAAATTAGTCTAATTTTTTTTTTTTCATTTTGCTTTTATTTTGTCAAATTCTAAATTAATAAGGTTAGAACAATAATTTTTGTATTTATTTATTGGATAAGATTTTTAGAAAAATAAGTAATGAAACTAAATAGGCAAGTTAGATTTATATTTTGAGAGAAAAGAAAAAGTGGATTTTTTTTTTAATTTTTTGTTGTTGTTGAAACTCTATTTAAAATCATTATATTATTTAAATTTATTCAAAATATTCAAAATTTAAAATAAAATGTCATGGAGAGAAAGTATATATATCCAAAATTTATATTATCTAATATTTTTGGAATTGAATTTTTCTTTTTTCTAATATTTATTATATTATATTAAACTCCAATTTAAACTCGATAACTTTGAATTAAATTTTCATAATTTTTGAAAAAATATACTATCCAATTCCAATTTAAACTTGATAACTATTTATTAAACTTCCATTATTCTTGAAAAATTATATTATCCAAAAATACACTTTTTTAAGTTTTTAACCAACTATGTTAATACAATCTAATCGTTATCAATCGTTATATTAAAATATTATCATTATATTAAAATATTATCAATGGTTTTTCTTTTATTTATTGTAATTCTTGTTTTATGTGGTTAATAGTTGACCTTAAAAAAACACAGTTAATACAATCTAACCGTTATCAATCCCTGGATGTTTAACCTTTTAACATTGCCATTTCATTCCATTAAAATATTATCAATCGTTTTTCTTTTATTTATTGTAATTCTTGTTTTATGTTGTTAATAGTTGATATAAAAAGCACAAATATAATTGATGAATAAATTATGTGGTTGAGTTTTTTTCATGGTGGTTGATTTTATTTGACAATAGAGACATTGTTTATGGTTGACCATATTCTATTACGATTAATTATGGTTGATGGTAGTTGATGGTGGGCACAATGATTGATCATTAATAGAGAATTGTGTTTGATCAAACTTGAAGCCAGTTGACTACCAAACACATGCTAACATATTCAAATACATTAGTAAATTTGATTAACTAATTTTAAACCCTTGAAATTAATATTATACATCCAAGGGATCAATAAATCCAAGATATTAATAAACCTTAGGAGGGAATATTATTAGCTTAAGCATTTAATATTATAAACCCAAAGCATTAATATGATAAACCCTTCTGATTCATATTATAAACCCAACATATTAAAAAAACAAAAGAATTATTAATATTATAAACCCAAGATATTAATATTATAAATCAAAGGGATTAATAAACTGATGGGGTTAGTAAAAACAAGGGTTTCATATTATAAACCCAAGACATTAATATTACAAACCATTGCGATTAATATTATAAACACAAGAGATTAATAAACCCAACATATTAATGTTATAAATCCTTGTGATTAAAAACACAAAAGATTAGTATTATAAACCTAAGGGTATTAATAAAGCCAAGGGATTATTTTAACTTGATAGATTAAGATTCAACCCTAGCATTAACATTTTAAGCACAAGGGATTATAAACCCTAATATCAATATTATAAGGCCTAAATTAGTATTGTACATATGAGGGATCAATATCGTACACCCAAGGGATTGTTGATATTATAAACCCAAAGGATAATAAACCCAAGGGAACAATATTAAACCCTAATATTTATATTATAAACCTGAAGGATTATAAACCATAGGATTAATATTACAAACTAAACCAATTAATATTTTGAACCCTACAAATATAAACATTATGATTTTAAACTCCTCAACCATGACTGAAAATGGTTGATCATGGTTAACCAGTGTTGACTAAATTCAATGAGAAATACGTTGATCATGGTTGATCATGGTTAATGAATTAAACCATGATTCCATAAGTCATAAAGGTTGTTCATGGTTAATGATGGTTTACCACACTCAACCATGGATGACCAAATTCAACGAGAGAGACCTTGATCGAGGTTGATCATGGTTAACGAATTTCAACCATGATTAATCATGGTTGACTATGGTTGACTATGTGATCCAGAGTAAATTCCACTTACCCTTAACCAAGACCTTTACTTAGGTCGACAAATTAGAATTGCATTTCAGTAAAAGCGTTAATGAACAAAAATGAACAATTGTATGCTATAAAGAAGAGGAACATAACATGTCAAGATCACCAATGATAATAACACGTCATTTGATAACGGAGTTAATCAAGGAGGGACTACATCTCCAGGCCTCCGTTTCATGATGGTGTAGGCCACTACATTAAGTGTTTTAAGAATATGATGTACATGGATGTGTTTTCTCTGACATACAAGGAAAATTCTCTCACGTAGGAGTGGCTAGACCTCTGTACGAGATGTTCCACTCCGAAACTCTCATGCATAAAAAGGATTCTTATCAGTATGAGAATAGCTCACACATAAAGACTAAGTATCCTGCCAACATGGAAAACAAAGGATCTCAACGACATACGTGTGATATGGAGCATCCCGCCAACATGGCATAGAAGGGATCTCAAACAACATACATGAGTATCCCTCAAATATGGCATCAAGAGATCTCAACCATAGCACAAGTTCATGATAGAAAGTACATGAATAGAAAAACAAGCCAAGATCCCATGACTCTTACATCAACAAGGATCTGTACAACACTATGCATCTTAGGAACAAATAACTACATGAAAGTGTCAGATCATATACCTCACGTTAAATATAATTGAAGAATGGTTGTTGTTGTTGCTAGATATGAAATCAACATCATAATCGTGGCGTCTAAAGGTGTGAAATCTATTACTCACTCGCTGAAAACTTACACTGACAACTTTATTTCAAAAAGTGACTGAAAAATATAGATCTTAGATGGAAAATTTTAATCTACCATAAGAGTCGTGATGTTGAATAGTGAAAAATCGACTGTCCATTTGCTGAACTCTGAGAAATTGAAGATGTGGGGCAAAAGGAATCTTTTAGATTCCCCCTATATTCCTCCATGTAGTTGCTCCATGCTTGGACTAGAAATCTGTAACTCGAAACGTGAATCCAACCTCGTCATTGCATTCCTTGTGGAAAACCGTGAAAAATGACTGTAAACTTGACTATATACCGACATGGAGAAAAATCACCTCCCTAGGAAAATTTCAAGGCTCATGGTTCCACCTACATAATTAATGCTCCACGCTCATGGTTCCACCTACAAATTTCCCCGATCCATGTGCATGCTCCTACTCTGGTCTGACCTCAAACTATGTGCTACTCTTGAACTATGTGTTGCCTTGGCTTCGAAAATCATGCCCGCATCTCTCCTCCATGACCTGGGTGCACTTGTGAAAGATGGGTTTATAGGCATTTTGTTGGGAAAAATTACCAATCAAAAGGTTGTTGGCCTAGTGGTAAAAATGGTGATTTGTTAAAGGGAGGTCGGGCGATCAAATCCCGCCTCCCAAAAATTTCCGCACACGTTTTCGTTTGGGCACGTTTTAAATAACAAACATAGTTTAGAAAAAATCCTTTTTAAAAACCCGCATGAATTTTTTTTTAATGCAAAGTTTCAGTTGGAAGGGGGGCCAGACACGCATTGGGTGGCCTGCCTGAACCACCTCCACCATTTTTAAAGTCCCTGCAACGTATATGTATCTACCCATTGTAAAAGTTGGTAGGTGGTGGAGCCGTCGCGTGGGCAGACCGGCGGACCCTCCCGTGGTGGGTTCGACTCCCATCGGCTTCGTTTATATATAACATATAAAAAAATATATAGTTAATGGATGTCGTGGGTGACGTGGGGGGTCCGGCGGGGTTCATGGCCCACTGGCCCTTAAAAAAAATTTATGTATAGTGGTCGGGTGGCGGGATTGGTGGCCCCACAACCTTTTTTTTATATTTAATTTGTTTTTTTACAACAAATTATATATTAGGAATTTGGTTTCTGTGATCCATAAAATGTGTATACAAACTTTCAGTGAAAATCATATATATTAAAATTTTGTCGACGCGTTTCGAACCAGCCAGTGTGGTTCATCATCAGGACAAGATGAGAAATCTGATCAAGAAACTTGTTTAAATAGATAAGGCAAGCATCAACTAGCCGTTGTAAAATAACGGCTAGTTTGACTAGAATAAAGGATTCAGTTATATTTTATCATATTTTATTATATTTTAATTATAATTTTATTAAAATTATAATTTTATTATATTTAAATCTTAATTTTATTCTATTTAAATAAGATTTGTATTCATACTTTTAATAATCTAATATAATACTTTTTAATATAGTTTAATATTTTAGTACTTTAAATTATATGTTATATAATTAAAATTCATTAATAGCTATATGAAAGTAAATAATTAAATAAAATAACTAACTAAATAAATAATAATAATAATAATAATAATAATAATAATAATAATACTTTATTTAAATTATTAAAAAAAAAAAACCATAAAAATGCAATAAAAGGAGTAGACAGGGAGAAAGAAACTGGGAGTGAGAGATGAGGGAAGGACATGAGGAAGCACAAAGGAATATACACTGCAACTAAGAGTGAAGGGTAGGAATCCAACATCTACTAACACTCCACCCATCATCCCTATTAAGGTTAACTGACTATTTTTCAATTTCTAAGGCTTCCCTCAACTTGTGGTGGTGGAAATGATCAATCCTTGCAATAAGCTTAGCATATTCAATACAAATGTGATGATTTGTATTCTCAGCATGCTTTTCTAAGGCAGAGGACTGAGATCTACTATGTCTAAGGTCAACGACATGTTCATGAATTCTTTGATTAATTGATCGACCAGTTTCACCGATGTAGGGTGTCCCATAGGAGCACAGAATCTAGTAAACACCCTTACAATCCTTAGGGAAAATCGGGTCCTTAACATATCTAAGCAAACTCTGAATTGTGTAGAGGGCCTTGAAGGTGGAGGAAACATTATGTTTCTTCAAGATCCTAGAGATTTTATCCATAGTACCTTGGATAAATGGAAGGTGAACTCCAGATAACCAATCACCAGGATCTTTCTTAACCCTAGGACCTTTTTCAGCTTTTCTAAATGGAAGGTGAACTGCAGATAACCGATCACCAGGATATTTCTTAACCCTAGGACCTTTTTCAGCTTTTTGAAACGTTGAAAAAGGTCCTAGGGTTAAGAAAGATCCTGGTGATCGGTTATCTGGAGTTCACCTTCCATTTATCCAAGGTACTATGGATAAAATATCTAGGATCTTGAAGAAGCATAATGTTTCCTCAACCTTCAAGGCCCTCTGCACCATTCGGAGTTTGCTTAGATATGTTAAGGACCCGATTTTCCCTAAGGATGGTAAGGGTGTTTACTTGATTCTGTGCTCCTGTGGGACACCTTACATCAGTGAAATTGGTCGATCAATTAATAAAAGAATTCATGAACATGTCACTGACCTTAGACATAGTAGATCTTGGTCCTCTGCCTTAGAAAATCATGCCGAGAAGACAAATCATCACATTAGTATTGAAAATGTTGAGGTTATTGCAAGGATTGACCATTTCGACCACCGCAAGTTGAGGTAAGCCTTGGAAATTGAAAAGAGGTCAGTTAACCTTAATAGTGATGATGGGTGGAGTGTTAGTAGATGTTGGATTCCTACCCTTCACTCTTTTTTGTCGTGTCTCTTCCTCTGTGCTTCCTCGTGTTGTTCCCTGATATCTCACTCCCAGTTTCTTTCTCCCTGTCTGCTCCTTTTACTGCATTTTTATGGTTTTTTTATTATTATTATTAATTTAAATAAATTATTATTATTATTATTATTGTTATTATTATTTATTTATTTATTTTGTTAATTTTATTTATTTATTTACTTTCATATAACTATTAATGAATTGTAAATATATAATATATAATTTAAAGTACTAAAATTTTAAATTATATTAAAAAATATTATATTAAGTTATTAAAAGTATGAATAAAAATATTATTTAAATAGAATATAATTCAGATTTAGATATAATAAAGTTAAAATTTTAATAAAATTAAAATTAAAATATATTAAAATATGATAAAATATAACTGATTTCTTTATTCTAGTCAAACTATCCGTTATTTTACAATGGCTAGTTGATGCTTGTCTTATCTATTTAAATAGGTTTCTTGATTAGATTTCTCATCTCGTCCTGCTGATGAACCACACTGGCTAGCTCGAAACGCATCGAAAAAATTTTAATACATGTGATTTTCACCAAAATTTTGTATACACAAATTATATATTTTTAAAATATCTGATTTTGGGCGTTAGAGGACATTTTTAGTGTCCCACAATTTCCCCCGAAATTCGGCTGGAGCTGGCTAGAATCTGATGGCCAAATTTTGGCAAACTTTTTCCTTTCGTAAATCTGCCTAATCACTAAGTCAACCCGAAACTTTGACCAGCTCTAAATTTTGCATACGAGCTTGGTTTGACGAATCGTTCACACCGCTGTAATCAGGACAATGAGATATACACTCTGGTCATAGTTTGAGAGCAGTCCAAATGATTTGATTTTTGAGCCCTCTTTTTCATGTGTGTGTCTCTAGAGTCACCTGGATTAATCCTCCCCACTGAGGAGCTTTTGGTCCTCCAAAAGCATCAACAAGAATCTACAACTGTTGTGTACTATGTCTGCACCACTAGCGTCTTGAAAAAGGTCACCCTTCCATCTCCTTTACGTTTGTCCTTCAGAGCCTTGAGCCATGGACTGACACCTAAATCCCCCGCAAACCTATTATACAATCTCCTACAAATTACCTGCTCAAATTGACCAATCTATGACCCAAATATTCCCATACTTGCCACGATTTTATTAGATGTACTCGGTGGTCAAGTTTACATCAAAGGGAATCATACCCCAGCTATCATTACAAGACAAGGAATCATTGTAGCATTTCAAAGTGATGGTAAACACCTCATCACTTTTACATGAAAGAAATACATCACAAAACTCATAAACAAGGCCAAAAATTATCGTTTTCTCTTAAAGAGGTGATGGAAAACACATTATCACTTTCAATTTACAAATGCGACCAATGATTTACAAAAAAGGCCCTGAGAAGCTAACATCACTAGAAAGACCAATCTAGAAGAACCATCTCTCACTTATCAAAGTGAGTCGATCATTTCCCTGTAGTGAACTTCCTTTTCGATCATCTCTTTCAACTGGTGTATGCACGGGCGCTTTGTCTTTAAGGTGCTGCTCTGGATGGAGTCTCCAGCATGTGGCTCTTTGATGGCCACATCAGTCGCAGTAAGTGAAAAATGTCTTTCGCCTCCAAACCTGCTTAACTGCTTTCTTTCCCTGTTGTGGAGAAGGCTTTTCATGCCTCATCCTCCTTTCTGCTTCCATCCTCTTCCAACACTCAGAAAGCACATGGTTTTGTAAACCATAAAAAAGGACACGCTTTGCGAGGCCATGATTTACGACCATGGTTATCAACATTCTTATAATCAAAATGCACTCTGGAATAATGATACTTATTATACCTTCTCTGGTGGTCTCTAGTGCGATCATGGTGATGGGAGCTCGCCTCAGTTCTTTCACTACAACATGCACTACCATGGGACAATGGAAAAGTGTCCCCATCATTTCTCTTCCTTGGAAAGTTCATCAATGTCTGTTTTCCCTTGATTTCCTTCGAACATCCTTCTTCGGTGTACCCCAAACCCGCATAGAGAGGCTGCTGCACAACCTCCAATGGTTGGGTTATGCCTTCACCACAAATGCCAAGTTCTCCTCCTTTGTACCCCATCTTGGTGAGGAGTCTCATGCCGGTCCTTGAAATGAGTATCTCCACACTTCCAACCGAAATGATATCATGTGAAGAAACTAAATAGAAATCGACATTGTTTACCTTAACTGTCCATTTTGACATAGGTGAAGAGGGCTTCTCTAAGCCTTCGTTGCGCTTCGCTTCCTCTAAGGCCTTTGTCGTGGCTTGTAGCTGAAGCTGCAACCGATACTTCTCCTCCTTCTCTTCCTCTAGGAATTCCCTTAATGGATCATGATCTTCTTGACTAATTTCATTGTTCCACTTCAATTCTTCTGACACCTCTATCGTGGCTTACAAATGAAGTTGCAATCAATATTTGTTCTCCTTTTCTTCTTGTAGGAGCATCTTCAATTCCACATTCTCTGCTTCTTGTTTTTCATAAGCCTCGTATAAGATGTTTTCTTTCTCAAACACCCTAAGCATGGTCGTGTACATGTCCTTGACACTCTCCATGGCTCAGCTTAGTGAACGTTCAAAGTTCACGATTACAATCCAGTCAACAAGACACCCTTGCTCTAATACCACCGAGTAAATTCTGCTTACCCTTAACCAAGACCTTTTACATCGGCTGGAAAATTAGAATTACACTTAAGTAAAGGCATTAATGAACATAAATGAAAAACTGTTATTATGGGAAATTTGAGGTCTAAAATGGGCCTCCTAAGAAAAATGTACAACCAAAATAAACTTTATAAGAACCAATAGGATTCAAGATGATGATTTCAACCATGGGGGATGATTCACCATTCTTAAGTAAAAGGGTACAAAGATTAAAAAATAATAAAATAATAAAACCACTTTTTCAACTCGTATTTTCAACTTATCGCCCAATGTTTTTACTCAAATTTCGAGCGAGAGTACTCGTTAGATGCAAAATTTAATTCCTCATCCAAGGAGTACCCAAGTTGCATACTTTTGATGGGCCCTGCTACACAAAAAATGAGAAATACATGAAAAAACGTGATTGCAAACATGTTTTTCATGTATTTATCATTTTTCTTGTAGTAGGATCCATCAAAAGTATGCAACATGGGTACCCCTTGGATGAGGAATTAAATTTTGCATCCAACGAGTACTCCTGCTTGAAATTTGAGTAAACATTTTGGGAGATTAGTTGAAAATACGGGTTAAAAATTTAGTTTTTTCTTTTTTCCCTCTAAAATTTGATGATGTAATCAAATCTTATCTTATTATTTCCACTATTATTTTATAACTTCCTTAAGAGGCCCATTTTAGACCTCAAAATTCCCCTAATGATGGTGTAAATAAGAGGAACATAACATGTCAAGATCAACAATAATAATAACATGTCGTTTGATAATGGAGTTCATCCAGGAGGGACTACATCTCCGGGCCTCGGTCTCAAGATGGTGTAGGTCGTTTCATTAAGTGTTGTAAGAAGAAGATGTACATGGATGTGTTTTCTCTGACATACAAGGAAAATTCCCTCATGCAGGAGTGGCTGGACCTCTCTACGAGATGTTTCACTCCGAAACTCTCATGCATAAAAATGACTCCTATTATTATGAGAATAGCTCACACATAAAGGGTTTGAGTATCCCACCAACATGGCAAACAAGGGATCTCAATGACATAAGTGTGAGACAGAGTATCCCGCCAAGATGGAATAAAAGCAATCTCAAACAACATACATGAGTATGCTACGAATATGGCATCGAGGGATCTCAACCATAACACAAGTCCATGACAAAAAGTACATGAATAACAAAACAAGACAATATCCCATGACTCATACATAAACAGGGATCTATACAACACTATGTATCTCAGGAACAAATAATTACATGAAAGCATCACATCATATACCTCGCACTAAAGATAACTGAAGAATGGTTAATGCTACTACTAGATCTAAAATCATTATCACAATCGTGGCGTCGAAAGGTGTGAAATCGATTGCTCACGCACTGAAAACTGACACCTGCAACTTCACTTCAAAAAGTGATTGAAAAATATAAATCTCAGATGGAAAATCTAAATGTGCCATCAGATTCGTGACATCGAATAGTGCAAAATTGACTATCGATTTGCTGAATTCCGAGAATGTGAAGATCTGGGGAAAAGGAATATTTTAGATTACCCCTAGATTCCTCCATGCGGCTGCTCCATGGGTGGACTGGAAACCTGCAACTCAAAAGGCCAATCCGACATCGCTATTGTGTTCCCTATGGAAAACCATGAAAAATGACTGTAAACTTGACTATATTCCAACATGGAGAAAAATTACCTCCCCAGGAAAATTTCAAGGCTCATGGTTTTGCCTGCATAATTATTGGTCCATGCTCGTGTTTCTTCTCCTACTCTAGTTTGGCTTTGAACTGTGGGCTACGCTTGAATAGCGTGCTTCCTTGGCTTCAAAAATCGTGCCCCTAACTCTCCTTGATGGCCTGGGTGCACTTGTGAAAGATGGGTTTATGTCCATTTTGTTGGGCATAATTACCAACCAAAAGGCTCTTGGCCTAGTGGTAAAAATGGCGATTTGTTAAGGGGTGGTTGTGAGATCAAATCCCACCTCGCCGCAATTTCCACACACATTTTTGTTTGGGTGCATTTTAAATAACAAAGATAGTTTTAAAAAAAACTTTTTAAAAACCCACATGAAATTTGTTTTAATGCAAAGTTTTAGTTGGAGGGGGGGTGCCGGGGGGGGGGTTAGGGGAGGTGTGGGTAGACCCACATTGGTTGGCATGTCCCAACCACCTCTACCATTTTTAAATTCATTGCAACATATATTTGTCCACCTGTTGTAATAGTTGGTAGGCAGTGGAGCCAACGCGTGGGCAAACTAGTGGACCCGCCAGTGGTGGGTTCGACTCCCACCAGCTTCATTTATATATAACATATAAAAAATCATATAATTAATGGATGTCATGGGTGACGTGGGGGGACCGATAAGGTTCATGGCCCGCCAGGCCTTAATAAGAATTTATGTATAGTGGTCAGGTGGGAGGATTGTTGGCCCTGCCACCTTTTTTTATATTTAATTTGTTTTTTTACAACAAATTATATATTTTTAAAATATCCAATTTTGGGAGTTAGAGGACATTTTAAGTGTCCCACAATTTCACCCAGAATCCGGTTGGAGTTGGCTATAATGTGGTGGCCAGATTTCAGAAAAATTATGCCTTCCTTAAGCATGCCCAGTCACCAAGTGAACTCAAAAATTTGACCAACTCTAACTTTTGCATATGAGCTTGGTTTGACGAACTGTTTACACTGTTGCAATCAGGACGATGAGATCTATGCTCTAGTGCTGGTCAGAGATAAATCAAATTACTTTAATTTTTTAGCCCTCTTTATCCTGTGTGTGTCTCTGGAGCCACTTGGATCACTATGGTTGACCATGGTTGACCTTGGTTAATTGTGGTTGATCATAGTTGAGAATAAAGACATTGTCCATGGTTGATCATGGTTGACCATTAAAATGAATTGTATTTGATTAAACTTGAAGAGTGTTAACTACCAAACGTACCCCAACATAGTCAAATAGATTAATAAAATTTGTTGACTAATGTTAAACCCTTGAGTGTTAATACTATAAACTCAAGTGATTAATAAACCGAAGGGATGAATATTATAAACCCAAAGGATTTATAAACCCTAGGGATGAATATTATTAACTCAAGGATTTAATATTATAAACCCATGGCATTAATATCAAAAACCTTTAAGATTAATATTATAAACCCAATAGATTAAAAAACCCAAGAGATTATTAATATTATAAACCCATGGCATTAATATCAGAAACCTTTCAGATTAATATTATAAACCCAATAGATTAAAAAACCCAAGGGATTATTAATATTATAAAACCAAGCGATTAATATTATAAACCAAAGGGATTGATAAAGCCATGGGGTTAATAAACTCAAGGGTTTAATATTATAAACCCAAGGAATTAATATTACAAACCCAAGGAATTAATATTACAAACCCTTTTCCACAGGGTCTTGGACATATGGTGACCAAGTTTTTTGTAAAGGCACTCCTTGATGTGAAGTCACGAGTTCAATTCCACGCCCCAATCGGGGTGATATATCAGACATGAAAAAGATATAGTCTTGACAATATTACAAAAAAAATGTTAACCATGGTTGACAATAGAGACATTGTCCATGGTTGAGCATATTTAACCATGATTAACTATGGTTTACTGTTGTTTACCGTAGAGGCAAGGATTAACCATCAATAGGGATTTGTACCATATGCAACCATAAATATCTTGATTTACCACAATGGTTACCATAATCAAACATAAAGACCTCGGTTGACCATATTTGACCATTCTAACCATCGTTGACTATGGTTGGCCATTAGGACTATGTAGAACATCAAATGTTCTTGGTTGGGAATGGTGGACCATAGATGACTATGTTTATTGTGGTTGACCATGGTTGATTATGATTGGCTAGATTCAGCGAGATCATGGTTAACAATATTAGACTATGGATGCTCATGGTTGGCCATGCTTGACCATGGTTAATCATGGTTGACTATTTTAATCATGGTCAATAATGGTTGACTATGGTTAACCAAAAATACAATAACCATATTTAACCATAGTCAAACATAGTTAATTATGATCGATCATAGAAACGTTGACTAACCATTATGTTCATGGGTGATGATTCTTGACCATGATTGGTGGTAGTTGAACATTTTTGATGATGGTTGACAATGATTCAAATTAAATGACCATGGTTGACTATGGTTGATCACAGTTAACCATGGTTAACAAAATTCAACGAGAGAGACATTAATAATGGTTTTACATGGTTGAGGAAATTTAACCATGGTTAATCATGGTTTATCATCATTGACCATGGTTGATTATCGTTGACCATCGTTGAGCTTGGTTGATTATGGTTGATCATAGCTCATAGCAGATACATTTTTAGATTACAACATTGGATAAATTGCAATGTAATGCCACATTGCGACGTTGGATAAATTGCAATGTAGTGTAACATTGTGACAGTATTTGTCACATTGCGAGGTTCGGTAGAATTATTTACAATTCTAGGATCACAACATGTTTAATTATCAATATTAATCATCAAAACATTTTTAATTATCACTATTAATAAAAAATGTTAATAGGAAATTATGTTCAACTCAAGTTAAAGATCGTTGATTGTTAAACGTTGTCAATCATAGTCAAAGAGTCATCCACATTATGAAATGTGTCTCACTAAATGTTGTAATGTCAGATTGTGACATTAAAACATTTGTGTACAATTCCAACATCACATTCACATTATTATTATTATTATTTAATTAATTAATGTTATCATTTTTTAAGTTAAATAATAAAGTAAATTATTATTAATTAATTATTAATGACGAAGTCTCAATGTGGTCATGTTTGGTTATGTTTGACTAATATGGTTAACGACAATAATTATGTATTAAGTAATCTCTTTTAATTATGTATTAATTATTTAATTAATATGTCAAATATAATAATGTTAGTAAATTAATAAGTTATTATTATAAATTAATCAATATTAATATATTATTTTACACATGTTATTCAATTTTTTATATAAATATTTTAATGCAATTATGTTTGGTTATGTTTGACTAATGTGGTTGACAACAAAAATTTATGTATAAAGTAACCTATTTTAATTATGTATTAATAATTTAATTAAAATGTCAAATATAATAATGTTAATAAATTAATAAATTAATATCATTACTAATTAATATTAATCTATTTAAATTGATGTTTAATTTTATTAAATTATTTTTATATAAATGTTTGAATTAATATATTTTCAAATGTTTTGATTAATAATATTTGACCATAGTTGGTTGTGGTTTTGTAAGGTTAACCAAGGTTGACTATGGCTAACTATGTTTCTGTATTGTTGAACATGAGTAGTTAATGACATTGATGGTTGTTTGATAATCTATAGCGATGGTTGAGATTTCTTACTATATTTAATTAGAAAGTAAATATTATTAATGACATTTATTAATATTAATCTTGATAATATTTATATTAATAATGTCAACATCATTAATATTATTTATGAATATTAATGTTAATACCATTTATCGTAATAATATTAACCTCATTACGCCGGAGGCGCTCTCTTTGCTAGCTTGGGGTGAGCAAACATTGTTCATCCAACCAATGAGAGGCTTTTCCTATCGCCCTTCTAACCAATTAAAATTTTACAGTTGGTTATTTCTCCAACCAATAATAATTGGTCATTTGTCCAAAGAATTCCTTAGACATTACTGTTTCATATTAATTAATTCCTTACACATCTCTATTTTGTATTAATGAATTCCTTACACATATCTGTTACATATTTTGTGTTCTTCGAAAAGATGGTTTTACTTTTATACGATAGGCTATGGCATCAACACGAAGGTAGAAAACAAACTAGGGAAGATACTTTCGAAATGGCCTTGACCTTCAATGGATATCTCAGAATCCATAAAAGCACTTGAGCACAATCAGGATCAAGTTAGAAAACCTGTTGGCTACCTTCATGAGGGTTAAGGTGCCCACCATTGCCGCGATCTGTGGCCATGCAACGGTGGGAAGTTTGATGCTGGCCCTAGCACACGACTAAAGGTTCATGAGAGGAGACCGATCTGTGCTTTACATGAGTGAGCTTGACATTGGGATGAATTTTACCAAGAGTCTTATGGCAGTCATATGGAGCAATCTCTCGCTAGGAACCCTAAGGGATGTGGTATTGGGCACCCATAAGTTTAGTGCTCAGACGGCTGTGAAAGGTGGGATCATGGATTTTGTTTTTTCAAACTCGCCTCAAGCATTGGAGGTCGCCGTTAGCGAAGCTCAGAAATTGGCGAGAATAGGTTGGAAGAAAGAGGTTTACAGTCAACTCGGGCTAGGAGCTTTCCCGAGCATTGTTGAAGAGCTTGATGCCCATCACGATCCCTATTATTTTCAAATTGCTGCCAAGCTATGATTATGTGGGTTTTAGTTTCTTTCTATGCTTGTAGGGTTAGAGATTAAAATCCTTTTGTAACCATGAGGTTTGAATTCAATTGTTGTGTCTATGAACGGTTTCTCTAAATAATTTGGGGCCTATGAGCCTCCAAAAATCATTGCGGACAGGTAATGCAGAGATGCACAAGCATCTGCAATAATATTTATATGTTTATATGTCATTTAATTCGATAATGCATTGACATCAGGAATAATCTCTGATTCTATTCTGGTTATTCTCCATTCATAAAGGAGACCATTGCCACAGATCAAATTTCCATCATCCAGGTTTTCTTTTTAATTTAAATATATCATTTTAGTTTAAAATTTGATTTTGGTTTATAAAAAATTATCCAATGCAATATTTTCCAGTATCCCCAGTGTTTATTTCTGCTAATACGATAGAGGAAAAATTATATGACCATCTTCAGTACTTTATTCAAAACCCATCATTGCTTTCATAAAATTTAAGCCCAGGGAACTTCTTGTCAATTTTTTAATATTTTATTTTGCTGAGAAAGGATACGAATGCCTGTGGAATTACCTTGCCATAATTAGCTTATTTATTTGGAAGTATATTTGGTGAAGGACGTTAATTTCCTCAATGGTACATCATGAAGTGGGTATTTTAAGTTTTGTATTCTGATCATATTTCAAGAGAGGTTTGAAATTTCCATCTTGTATTGTGAACATATTTCAAGACAGGATTGAAAATTTTCATCCTGTGGGAGGTATTGCACCCAATAGAATTGTGAATTTGTAGATTAAATTTAACATATAATTTTCTTTGTGCATCGTATAATAAATTTTGTCTTGTTCCAAGGATGTGCTACTTCCCTGTAATAATAAATGGTAGTGGTGGGAGAATGTAAGGTGTATGTAAAGATTTAACATACAGTCCAAGTCAAACTTTTCACCTGGTGAATTTGATAGAAAACAAACAAGTCCATTTCCCCATTTTTTCGTCTCGTCTGGTATTTTCTATTGTATTGTTATATGGAGCGAATTGTATGAATGAATAGCAGGGACTTGTGGAGGAAAAGAGGCTGGAAATGGAAATTGGGGACCATTTAAATGGACATTGCCTCAAATTTTACAAAGTTTTATATTTAATCCAAGACTGAATCTTGTATATTATTTGTTATTTTTTTCCTTCCATTTCACATTAATGCATATATATGATTTATGATTTCAATTCTGAAAAAACATGATTTCTTTCTTCATCTGAGCTATGCATTTTAATTCCAAAAAGCATGATTTTTTTTTTTTCATATGCGCTGATGGAGCTGATGAGTGTAACAGAAGGGAGTGATACAATTTTCTTTAAAGGTATTATTTGAATAGATTTAACAAGAAGATCCTTAAACAGAAGATACTTAAAGGTGTAGATTTTTAATTTTGTATAATTAATTGTTGCAAATATATTTCTAATAAAAATAAAAAAAGATACAATGACAAACATAACAAACACGATTTTACTTTGAAACACATCAAAAGGATTTTTCTGTATATTCTATCTTTATAGAGTTATAATACAATATGTATATGCGTGCATCCATAAACAACCAATTCATTTATGTGGGATTACAATCTAATCATAGTTTCTTTTTCCTTCATCCATAAAAAACCAATTCATTTATATTGGATTACAATATAACCATAGTTTCTTCTTCTTGCATCCATAAGAAACCAATTAATTTAAGTCAGATTACAATATAACCATAGTTTATTAACTGGAATTGTAAAACCATAGATTGAACCATTATGCATCACAAAACTGCTAAAATAAAAATACTAAAAAACTACCCAATTTTTTTAACTTTCCAAAAGGATTCACCCCAAACAAGTGGACTTCTTGGTCCCTACCCCTGTAATTCCCTCCTTCTCGAGATGCAAGATAAAATGCATTGAGGTAGTCACTACTTCCAGCCATGGAAAATTTTAAGAAACCCCCCAAATTTATATGTATAATGAATGGGCGAATCCTGAATGTATATAGAAAAATGTATATGCTATTTTATCATTAAAATAATATACATATATATTTTTTTGGCTAATCTTTCACTTAATTATAAAATTTTCTTAAATATTGGCGAACTTTTCACTAGGTTATAAAGTATTGAAAATTATTGATTAATCTTCTAAAAAATTATTAAACATTGTAAAGTATTAGTGATTCATTACCAATGTATAGAAACATATGTAATAATAAGAAAAATATTTATTTTAAAAACTATGACATACAATTTTCCATGTGTTGGAAAAGAAAAATCGCGGGTAATGTTGCTCTAGGTTCTTGTTATACACTATTGAAATTCTTTTTTCATGTTTTTATTATTTTTTACCAAAAACTTCTTATCACATCCCAAGGGGAAATTAATTGGAAAGGCACCCCCAAAGGCATGTGATGTTGAACCAAGTAAATTTTTTTTCCCAAACTTGGTCTTTACGCAGCTAGATAAACCTGCCATATTTTATGTAATTCATATTATATAGGCTTCACATGAAAATAAGGTCTATGAATAGCTATATCAAAATCATGAATATTTACATAATTTTTTTTTTCTTCTTATACATCACTTTTCTAAAAGGTAGATACTTCTCTAATGCCTCAAATTCAAATAAACCAACAACTTTAAAATACTGTGTTTCATCATAATATGTAGGTTTTTCACCTACTTTTGGATCATAACTATTGTAGTCTTTGTTGCAATTTATTCTATAGTTAACAACTCTAATAATGTTGACTTTGTAAAAAATTATTTGAAATCACACAAAATAAAAAATGAGAATGAATGGACAATGAATATGCATTGAAACTTAATTTCCTACATGATGAAGAAAAAAGTAATAACACAAACTCATTAAAAATCTACAATGGGTTAGTTAAAAAAATCTAACAAAAATATAAAAAATAGTCTATGCATGTTCATTACTTGGAATAATATGTCACAAAACAATGATCATCAAGGGGCTTTTCATTTCAAGAATAGTATTACACTAAACGATCTATTGTTCTCAACTAATTACATGTGATGTTTTTTTATATTGGTATCAAAGTATAATTTCATTAGATGAATGTCCTTCTAATGAGATATGACTTCTATGATGAACACATAGGATCCTAGTGCATAGACAATTTTTTCTTCACTTAACTAAGTAGAGCTCATTTTCATCTCTTGAAAAACAATAAGAATTTTTAAAGAAAATATAAAATAAAATAGTAGATTCTAAAAGGTGAATATTCTTTTGTGACACCACAACGTGAGAGGAAATAAAAATAAAAATAAAATAAAACATATACTTCTATAATAAAATATATAAAGATAATAATAATAATTATGGAAAACATATTGAATGCCTAGATATTAAGTGAAGTCATGTATTAATCCTAATACCATATTAGTCTCAAATTAACATGACAAAAAACAAACAAAATATATTTTTACTCAACAAAGGTCTTTCACTTTAACCGAACCCCTTAAATGAATAAAATAAGATGAAACAAATCATGCCTTAACAAAACGGTCAATTAAACATCAAATAAAAACTAGAAGAATTTAAGAGATCATAATTTTTAACCAAAATAAACCCAAAATTTTCAAACTTGGAAAACTGATCCAAACATAACAAACAACAAACCATTAAGAGTGACGAAGATATTAGAGCTACAAAAAAAAAAAAAAAACTCATCTAATTGAAATGAAACCATTCTTGCTTAGTAAAAGCCTTGTTAAAGTACTTATTTATATTTTAATACAAGGACACTACCTATGTCAAAATATAGATCCTCACCTCATAAAATTATTGCTTCATTTTCTATCACATACAAGAAAGGGATAAAGTAATAGTTAATTATCACGACATCAATCTTCAAAAACATTGCAACAAGGAAATATGGATTCAATGTTACAATAAAGAATAGAAGGTATAGAACATTGTCTTACCTCAAATGAAATGTCAAATTGGCATATATTATTAGTAATTTTGTTGTGACAAATAATTTAGAACCTGCAACAAAAATAGAGGAACAACAAATTTAATCAAATAAAAGGAATCACCTCATCTGTACTATTCCATTCAATTTTTCTTACACAACCTATCAAACATGTATACAAAAATAAGTGTCCTTTGGGAATTCATATATATTGGAATAGATAAAATATTGCGGTATATCAATTTTCCACTTCTCAATTTCATCATCATTTGCTTCATTCTGTACAAAATCTTTTGCACATGAACTATAATTTTGATCCTCCAAAATATCATGTTCCATATCAATTTTATTAGAGAAGTTTGTTGTATTGTATTCGCCCCTTCTATCACAATATGATCGTCAAAGAGCTAGTGCTCTTTCACTTGGGAAACAGTTAATGTCATAATTTGTTACATATAATTTTAGGCATATATCCATATGTTTATCAAGTTTGTTCCTCAAATTTGACTTCAAATATGATAGTGCACTAAATATCCTCTCATCCTCTACTGATCAGAAAATCATGGTTGGACATAAATATTCTAATTTGAAATATTATGATATATTTTCTTGTAAGTATTAGCTAGCATCTAAAATATTCCATAATCGTGTTATCACACCATATTCTACAGGATTGTCCAAAACGTGAAATCGTTTCCACATTGTTTCAGCAAAGCACATGGCTTGTTGAAACAATTTTAATCAATCCAAAATACCTTGAATTTAAAAAATAATAATTTTATATTTTAATCCATATTTTAATATTTTTTTGAAACCTTTAATTACTTTATAAATATTTGTCTTCATTGGATTCTTAATAATTTATGCCTAAAATTTCTCCTAAGGTATATTTTATTCTTGATATTATTTAAAGATCTTTTCCATTCCTTGGAACCTATTTTCTTATTTCATGGTTAACTCCTTTCTGTTACCTTTATATTCTCTTTTCATTACTAAACCCACTTCATATTTTATTTCTTTTTTTCTTTCCCTTCGTGATGGGTGAAGTTTCCACTCAAAACATTGAACATTTCAAATATTTACACATAGTTTATTCCAAAAAAAATTCTCTACGATGGTTGAAAATGTTGATGATGAAGAAGCCTATGATATAAAACCTTGTGAAAAGGATAAACATGATAGGATTCTTGTCAGGTGGTTGATTAAGGGATCATCTAAGTTCCCATGAGACATCAAATGATCAATTAAAATCAGGAATGTTGAAGGAAACTATTCAAATATGAAAATTAATCATGCCAATATATATGACTTGTAATGATTGGAGTAAGAATTCCTTTATGCATACTTTATATATTCATTTATTTATTTTATTATTTAATGCATTTATGATAATGATACCTAGGTTGGATATGATGAATAAATAATCTTTTGGTATGACAAGATTTTTATAATCCTTTTGATTCAACCATGAATTAGTATCTCATGATTGATTCACTTATGATGAGTGAATGGGTAACAAAATCATGTTATGAAATTTTATAACACATGATAGTGAATTCCAATAGAGCTAATGTGTGAGACCATATTGTTGATGGATATGGAAGGATATAGTACTACACAAATGTACACTTGTCTCCCTACTTATATTTCGATTGTAGACTATAACCTTCTAGAAAATAGTGAGGAGCACCTATAAAGGAGAGGATTCCTAAAGTAATATATAGCAGAGAAAGGAATTTCCTTGTTGTATGTTCGAGGTACATATGGGGGGTGACTAGATGATGTGTTGAGCTATTGGTTAGGCCTTCCAATTGATGATGGTTGAAAACATGATATAGAAGTGCATGATTTTGAAATCAAGAGACAGGGATGGACTGAGTAGATGTGATCATGTGTATCGGCACATCGGTTTACTGGAATAAATATTTAGTTTCATCTTGTAATGGTATGTATGCTAAGTAACACATGTACATTGAAACATAGTTTCATTTAAGTGAGTATGATTAACAACTAAAAATGATTGAATTATTATTTTGTTAATATTATTATGAGAACACCTCATGGATGGTAGTAAATATTGAAAGAAATGATTATAGGCATACATAATCACTTCTATTTGGTTGATTAAAAAATTTAAGTTGTAGGTGGAATGGTCTCAAATATGAAAATGAGTGTAATTCTATAAGAAATATTAGGTACTACGCTAAGAGCCAAACACCATGAGAAGGAATCTCATACTTATGAAATTTATGAATTAGACTTGGAATTTATAAGTTATATTATCATGACTATATATATATATATATATATATATATATATATATATATATATATATATATATATATATATATATATATATATATTGTAACCGTATGTGTATGATACATGTGTGTATGATACATACACTACAAGAAAAAGATCCTCTAGCGGAGGTTATAAAGGAGGTTTTTAGTGTTATAAAATTGGCCAAAATTGTGAAAAAAACATTCTCTAGAACATCTGTTTATGGTTACAGAGGTTTTGGCGGAGCTTTTAACGAAAATTCAGAAAAACTAAAAAAAATGGGCGGCCAGAGGATATCATGGATGCTTTTTTTCATCGTTCCGGTACTCTGGATTTAACGCACTGGTGCATACATGTAGATGGTGCCCCAAGGCAGTCGAAAGAAAATGTACCGGGACGTTAAGGTATAAAACCGCATCGGGCATAGTGTTGGTGATGCAACACATGGGACCGTTCTTATTGGTCTTGGGATTTGTGCAGTTCCCATAGGTCGTTTCAATGCACTGGTGCGTAGATGTATAGAAACACACTAGTTCTCAGTATAACAGAAAGGAACCGAGATTTATACTTGGTATTAGTATTCGTGCGGTGCTCATAGGTCGTACAAATGAACTGGTGCTTATAGACACATAAACGCCCTGGTATGCGGTATCACACAAACACATCGAGATTTATAATTGGTATTGATATTCATGCGGTGCCCATAGATCGTACGATGGAACCAGTGCATATAGACACATAAACACACTAGTGCATCGTACCACACAAACGCACCAATATTTTTAATTGGTATTGGTGCTTGTTTGGTGCTCATAGGTCATAGAAACGCATTGAAGTGCTTCTTAATACAAACACACTAATGCACAGTCACTGACATGCACCGATTTTCATTTTGTATTTTTTAGAAACATCGACCTCTGACAGTGAAATTATTGAAATTGTTTTAAATTCATTATTCATCAAAATTCGACACATCTCATAACAATATTTGTATTAATCATATTTTTATTAATGCAATTGAATGTGATGTTTGGATTAATTTTTTATACCATATCATAATTATTGTGGTTTTTTAAAATTCATTAATCATCAAAAGTCAACATATATATATCTTATAACATTATTCATATGAATGAAATTTTTATTAGTGCATTTGAGAACGATAATGGAAAATGCAATAGCAACAATGGGAATGCAATAGAATAAATTAAAACATATTTTATGATATATAATATATATGAATAAGATAGTCTTTATCATACAATATGGGGCAGTTATTGGTATCCCTTTGTCTTTCAATTCAGGCACTATTCATTACATTAAACAAAATGTTTGATTTCACAGACATATTTCAAAAAATACAATTCCTTGCTTTGATATCCAAACATAGTGATCATCATTCTTCGCTTGAACTACTATCATTGCTAGAGCTACTTCCATAACATGGGTTATTTTCAGGAATGTTTTGTTCACAGTGTTGATTTTTTTCTTCTTCTTCACCTTCCATCTACAAACATAAAAATAAGACGAAATGAGTGTATATACATTGGTGAGGATAATGAAAATTGGAATATTAAATAATATACATCAATGTAAATCGAAAGTAAAAATAACGTACCATAGCAACAATTGACTCAAAATTATACACATTCTTTCAAAACCATGTACCATGCCATCTTTCAAAATTTCATCTCTTGGCGCAGTTCCATACTTTGTTCCCTGTAATTTTTATATCCCATAACAAATCATATATTTAATATCAAAGATGTTTTTGTTCTATTAATTAAAGCCAGAGCTAAGTAAAACAAGATCGACATATGCTTACAAATTCCACAATTAATTTTTGATATGCCAACATATACTCACAACCTATATTTAACCCAATTTCAATCAATTTGACTGATGGTTCTTCTTTGTATGTTAGCACCTGTTTGAAGACATTTAATGTTGATTTTTGTAAAACAACTTAAAAAATGCAAAAATGAAATATAGTTAAGCTGTTATAAGGAAGTAAAAATTACTCACAAACATAGATATCAACCCTTTTCTTCCTTGTCGTTTTGTTTTATGTGCTGAATGGGTTCCATTTTATTTTCTTTTCTGCAAGAAATTTCTTTAGAATTAATATTTAATGCTAAGTTTTTTATTTATTGTACCTAATGATAGAAATATTCAATGATTACATATTACATTTCAAGCACGTTGTTGTTGATATGGCTCCTCCTGCGATTCAATTTTGTCCATTTCTTTGACCATCTCCTTGTACACCTTTTTGGACATTCCTACTAGCATATTTCTAATATAAGCTCATTCATCTTTTGAGATTTTTATAATCTTCCTAAAAATGTAACATGACAATAAAATATTTAATTTTTATATTGATATTTGAAAAGTAAATATAACAAAAGTGATATTTATAAATAATTCTAGACAAACATTTAAAGGCATATTACTTTTTCATTCCTTCTTTTTTGTTGTTGTACGCTTTTTCTATTAAAATTCTGACATGTCTCCTTGAGCAATTCTTTGGAAACTCTTCTTGTAGTTTAGATAAAATTGGGTTCTTGGAATCATTGGATTGATTTTTGTATTGTAAGTGGAAAGAACATCTATACATTCGTTCCACTAGATCCCTCAAAATTTTGTAAAAGTTTTCCCCCTTTCGTTAACTTCCAGCACCACTCCAGACGAGCTAAGGAGTAATTCATTTTCATTTTCATGCTCTTTTTTCTTTTCTTTTCTTAGAAAAACACTCCTTTTCTGAGTTGTTGGTCCCTGTAAAACATTGAACAGATATGAATTAATAGATTTTTCGACACATGTTATCTAAACGTTTTAAGTATATTATTAATGATAATTAAGAAAATAAACTCATATTGGATCGACGACATTTTTTCATTCACCTGATTCATCCTTTTGCAATTTTTCCATGAAGCTTTTACGCTCTTATAGTCCTAGATCAGATATAATCTTATCAAGATTCGTCATTTTGTGGCTCTGCATGATACATAGTAAACAATACATATTAGTTAAACTTACATATAGTTCAAAAATAATATTTTCTATAGAGAATTTAAAAATAACTTTCCTTTTTCTCTTTTCTTGATTTGTTCTCAGTATTTTTGTTACTTGATCTTTTGTCACTCATTTCTTTATCAATCTGAAAACTATACCATATCATTCATTAATATATTTATAAATAAATTGTTTACTTTTGAGGTAAAAAATAAATCTCAAGACACCAGTGCGCTGCTCTTGATGTGCGCACTGTGGCCGATGCATGGGGTATTGCCAACGCACTGCAAAACATTATAATAGACCTTACGGTGCGTGGGGTATTATAAACGCACCATAGAAACAGTGTAATAGATCATACAGTGATATCCTCAAAACATGACGCACCAGTGCCCTATTTCAGATATGGCGCACTGATTTAAAAGAAAATGTTTTCAATTTTTTTATTACACATTACTTGCATGGTCCACTTTATAATAGAGTGCACTGGTGCACTAGCTTACACAGGGTGCACTGATAAAAAAAAGATGCATTTTTTCCACAAATTCAGGCAATGGCTGAATGGATTGGGATCCAATTATACAAGTTGTCACATGGGTTGGATGCCAATCTAAAATGTAAAGCCCTAATTTTGAAATAACATACATAGGGAGAAGAGATGGCAAAAGGAAAAAAATGAAGGATTTAGGGTAAAAGTGGATAAAATTGCAGAAAAAGTAAAAAAACTAAAGAAAAAGTAAAAAATTAATCAAATTTAATCATGAAATGGTTTGAAATTCTACGATACAGGGTTTTAATCACCAAAGGTTTGGTTTCTGATTGTCTGAATACTTCTTTTCAAATGTATTTCACTGCTCCATAATGCCCTCATGATCTCTTGCTCCAGGTATGTCTCCCGCAAATATTTGGCTAAAAATTTTAGAAAAAATAGTGAAATAATGAAAAGTGTTTAGTATTTAAAGAATTATTTTATGAAATTAGATTTTCCAAAATATTTGTTCACCCATTTTTCAATTTCTGTTTTTTTTTTCACTTGAAGAAAATAGAATTACGTTTTTTTATCTGCATTTATTCGTCACCGATGCGTCACATAATAGCACCGCTCTTTTTGTAACACCAGCACTGGTGCGGTTATATGTAGAGTAGCACCGATTTGTGGTTAAGACACCGAAATTACTTTTATTTGTGTACACCAAAATTTAGTGAACTCCAACCATAGAAATTGAGAATTAGAATTTTGTTTATTCTTAAGAATTAGAATTAGAATTAAAATAAAAAATTGGAATTGGATAAATTCTTGATGGAAATAACTATTCTTCCAATGCATTTTGTTTATTTTAGGAGGTCCCCACTAATTATGTGGAAAGAATGCAATGTGGGACATGTGAAGATGCAATACTACAGGGCCCAAGTGGGCAATTGTGGCATGTGAACCTGTTATAGTTGGCACTTAATTATTTGCAACCAATATGTTTTAGAATATAATTTGTAGATAGATGGATGAACTTCCAACAATTAGTACATATAATCTACAAAAGGGTAATGTTCTGGGAGCAATGGTAACGAGTCCTTCATTCTACATTTGTTAGCAGAAGAAGACTGATTTTCGACTAGACGATGCAGTTATTACATGTGGAGGCAATGGTTTCCCATAGAAAATGAGTATATGGTTGAGCAAAGGAAAGAGATTGCAAAATAGGCTATTACATTAGTTTTTCCAATGGGAAACCGATTTGCAGGTGGAAATATGGTAGCTGTATGTATCTATGCTTTTCTTCCCATAGAAATGATCACTAGATTTCCATTTATAATACAAGCATATTTTTTACTAGTTTCATCCATAGGACCATAGCTCAGACAAGTTAGAGATGCCTTTCAGGTTCAATTGAAAGCCGAAGATGTGATTTTATGTGACGTCAGCTTTGTTGGTAAAATTTTATGTAACCCAACTGAAGCTCGAATAGTACTCCCATCTAATTTTAAATGCATTTTGGAGAATCTTTCCCTTCATGGGATCTACCAGCCTAATAAATAACGTCAATTGATATTTCTCTGCTGTCCTTAAGGGGATGAGAATCCTTCCCTTCATGATGCCTCTTAGCTTTATCAACTGCCTCGATTGGTATTTCTCTGCCATAAACTATGCTCTCCATTTCTCCATCATGGGACCACTTAACCCTATTGTCGACCTCAACTGAATGCTCTTTGTCGGTCTCAACCTGTACTCCTTTTGTACTATGTCGAGCTTTGTAGCCGTTTGCATCCCTGTAAGTGTCTTTGCCCATATTTCTATTTAAATCACTCATTTTCTCTGCTATAAACTTCTTAGTTGAAATTCAAACTCTCTTCTTTTCAAACCCTCATCACCTCAGAAAAATTCTTGCTCACGATTCGAACCCTCCGCTGCTCCAATATTGTACTTTACAGAATAACTCTGTTCCGGTGCGTGTTGTTTTATAGGCGCACCGGGGCGGTTTGTAAGATTGAATTTTTTGTTTTGGCACGTGTTTTATGATGCACCGATGTGGAAGAGTTGTGAAGCACCAGTGTGTTTGAGTAATAAGACGCACCGGTCCGTGTTATGACGATAAACACACGAGATTATATAAAGTTTTTTTTCTTTTTTTTTGTATGTAAGATCATAATAAAATAATGATAATTCTAAAGTACATGAATTTATTTGCATTATTTTCTAAACTTTATTATGTTACACAAATTCATATTATTCTAGATTTATTATTTTACAATTATTTACAAATTTACAAATTTAAATATTTTAATAAAATAATTTCACATTAATACAATTAGAATTAGAATTAGAATTAAATTTACAATTACAATTACAATTTTAAAATTTGTCATATATACAATTACAATCATTTCACAATAAATAAAATATTACAATTAAAATTAAAATTTTACATTAAATATTTGTTAAAATTACAATTACAATTTCAATTAAAATTAAAATTAAAATTACAATTTTACAATTTCACATACAATTACGATTGGAATTACAATTACAATTTTAATTTTACATACAATTACATTAACAATTAAAATTTTACAATTACAATCATTTCACAGTAATACAATTAAAATTTTAAAAATATTTTACATACAATTAGAATTAGAATTAGAATTACATTTATAATTACAATTACAATCTTACAAATATTTTACATAGAATTACAATTAAAATTACAATTACAAATACAATTACAATTTTAGAATTTTACGTATAATTAGAATTAAAATTACAATTTTACAATTTGTCATATATACAATTACAATTAAAATTACAAGTACAATCATTTCACAATAAATTAAATATTACAATTACAATTAAAATTTTACGTTAAATATTTTACATACAATTACAGTTAAAATCACAATTACATATACAAATACGATTTTCCAATTTTACATACAATTAAAATCTAAATTTCAATTACAATCATGACATAATATTTAATAAATATCATGGTAATTTAGTATTAAATTAATTAATAAACATCACAATCACGATAACCATTGTACAAACATCACATTAGACTAAAAAACACATTCAAACATCAAATATACATCTCATGTCAAATAACTCATGCTATCACATACACATCTATCTGCAAATTAAACATTAAATGAACATATCTAACATGACCTGACAATATGCACACCATGATGATCACCAACATGTAAATTAAGTACAATTTCAACATGAACTTAAAATACATGGACCATATATATATATACATACACATCATGATGATCATGAACATGTAAATTAAGTACAACTGCAACATGAACATAAAATACATGGACTGTATCTGTATCTGTATCTGTATCTGTATCTGTATCTGTATCTGTATCTGTATCTATATCTATATATATATATATATATATATATATATATATATATATATAACTGAATAATGTTAAAAATATACAACTGTAGTATAAATGTCATGGATCAGCTGGTGGTAGTACAACATCAATAGCAGTACTAGTGGAGGCCTGCTTAGTCAATGGTGCAGCCTCGACGGTCGATGTTCGAGCCTGCTCATGATCATGACTAGTACTGACGGATGGATCAGTTGGTGGTAATACAGCATCAATATAAGCAATACTAGTGGAGGTATGCTCAGTCAATTATGCAGTTGTTAGGTAAACTTGACTCGGGATAGAGTCAAAGTTGACTAGGGTAAATAGTAGTGGATTTTGGGGCACGTGGTTTTGTGCACCCATGGTTTTGGCCCATGGTATTGCATGTAATGGAGCCTATAAAAGGCTCAAAATACTTCATTGTAAAGTAGGCCTGGATGTGAGCGGTGAAGGCTCACTTGGCTGGATTGGTGAGGGTTTTGGCCAAGGCTAATGAAATTTCATTAGGATGGGTTCTCCCCGGAGTTTGGGGTTTTTTCCTGGTCAAATATTTGTATTAATGTTTGTGCTTTGTTGCTGGTATCTTTGTATTTATTCTCCCAGTAAATTTTATATTATTTCTGCAGTAATTTCCTAACAAATGGTATCAGAGCCATGGTTCAGGTTTTGGCTTCAAAGGGACGCTTCTGTTGCCAAGGGTTTTATTGGCTTGTCAATAGAGATATGATTTGTTGTATTGATGCAGATCTGGATCTCAAACCAAATGACAAGATCGATACATAACCCATTGGAGGAATTCTGCAAAGCATTCTGAAGAAGAAGGGATAGGTTTCAGGATGACTAAGGTTATTTTAGAATGCTGGATGGTCCGATATGGGCGTCGAAATATCAGGCGCTCTTTCATCCATAAGAGATATTTTGTTCTTGTTTCTTGCCTATTACAAATGAAAACCTCTCGAAAACGAGGTTCCGATCAAGTCCCTTCTCATAGACAGGAATTGCAGAATGGAGGATCAGGGATTGGAGACACATCATGGACATGTGGTCTATGTTCTATCTGTCGATAACAAGAAAGACAAGTCACACCAGATTACGACGGCTGCATTTAATATTCAGGATGCTTTATTGTTGAAGGAAAATATTGAACTTGTAATTGATCATCATAGTTCACTAGCGGCCAATGGAAGCAAGGCGTATGCAACTCCAGAATACAAGTCAAAGGAGTGCTTCATCATCTAAACATGAAAGTCAGTTCATTGCACAAGAGGATGATGATGATATGCGACCAAGTATTGTCCGAAGAATAACAATAGGAAATGGACCTCCTGAGTCAGTGCCTGATTGGACCAAGGAAATTGACTCAGGTTCGAAGAGCTTCTGGAGGCTGACTACTTGCCACAGAGCTGCAGGAGAGCAATGAAGGCAGTTGGTGTTGTGGATGCTCCTTGTGATGCAATTTTTAAGCTTGTCATGGAGATGGATGAAACTTAGGGAGATATGTGAATTTCGTTGGATTTCCTGCTATGGTTTCAAGAAGTAGACGTTCTTGCACAATAGACAATGGCAAATGACCATGCCAGAAATTACAGCACTTGTGTTGATGTCCGAAAAAGTACTGAGGACTGTAGTGATAATAGTGGTTAAATTCAATGGATTGGCAGCATCCATGAAACTGGGCAGCCATGACGTGGAGCGCAGAGGCCGATAGGTGCCATGGTTTCCCGTCTCATGAGAGGCCAAGGGAGCCAGGAGGTAATTGAATAAGTGAGGCTTGAAAATTTAAATTTAAAGGTTTGGCTCTGTATATGATGGCGGTTGGTTGCACCGAAGTTTAAATCATCGACACCAAAGTGGTGCGAAGGCTACATTATACAACATTTTGTACAAGGGGTTGCGTGCGGGGCATGCTATGAACTATCATGCGATGCATAATCTGATCCAGCTTGGTGCATTGTTGGTGGGAAGATTCATGTATGATGTCTTCTTTGGAGAAGACATCATGAATATAGAGAATGGTCATATAAAAGAATAGCAACAATGAAACCAAAATAAAATAAAATATTATAATGAAGTTAATTTATTGTAAATGGGCATACTGCTTTAAGACCTGGTATGGCATGCGTACCCCTGGGTAAATCACTGGAAAAGTCCGGGTTAGACCTAGGTGATAGGGAGATGTCAAGTTAACAATTACCCTGGGTAAAAATTTGAGGGGGGAAGAGCTAGAGTGAGCGGGGTTGTCTCATCTAGCAGGTTTGGCTGGATTTAGTCAATAATCCCCAAGTCAAATTTAAGGGGGCAATTGTTAGGTACACTTGACTCGGGATAAAGTCAAAGTTGACTAGGGTAAATAGTAGTGGTTTTTGGGGCACGTGGTTTTGTGCACCCATGGTTTTGGCCCATGGTATTGTATGTAATGGAGCCTATAAAAGGCTCAAAAGACTTCATTGTAAAGTAGGCCTGGATGTGAGTGGTGAAGGCTCACTTTGCTGGATTGGCCAGGGTTTTGGCCAAGGCTAATGAAATTTCATTAGGATGGGTTTTCCCCAGAGTTTGGGGTTTTTTCCTGGTTAAATATTTGTATTAATGTTTGTGCTTTGTTGCTGGTCTCTTTGTAATTATTCTCTCAATAAATTTTATATTATTTATGAGGTAATTTCCTAACAACTCAGCTGGTGGTAATACAACATCAATATAAGCAGTACTAGTGGAGGCATGCTCAGTCAATGATGCAGCCTCGAGGCTTGATGGTCTAGCCTACTCATGATCATGACTAGTACTAATGGATGCTGCAAGCCACTGACTAGACGTGGCCGATGGTCCAGCCTCATCTGCATGATGACTACTAGATGCTAGTGGAGCCTCATGCTCATCAGGAGTGGCACGAGGTGAACGATCATGAGATGAGTCACTGCTCGTGGAATTTCCATCACGTGTTGCGGCTTGAGCACACCTATAGCGTGAAACAATCCTCCTCATTCACGTAACAACTATCGTAGCTCTTACCACATGATGCATTAGGTTGTACATGTCACGTAGCATGCCTCTCCACATCTGTGCTAGCCTATCATCGACCTATATGTCTCTCTAATGAGCAGGCTTGATTCCCGCCTCAACAATCAATGCAATGAGTTGGTCACCAAACTCCATCCTGTATCTAGTATCAGGTCGATCGCACCTAGCAAAAGGTGGTACCGGTGCACGAGCAGGAGCATGTCTCTTTGCACCAGCCTCCTTATCATGATCCTTGAAATTTTTCATGTCCTGATCATCATGAGGATCCACACCTGGATGAAGTGGTGGTTCCAGCATCTCCTCACCATTAAAAGAGCCAATGTCTGCAAAATATATACAAGTACACAACAATAATTAGACAATTTCATTACACAATTTAATAAAAAAAAGTTAAAGAACATGTTAGAATAAATATAAATAAAACAATAATATTCCCTCTATCATCTGACGTCTCATCATCTGTGAAGAGGATGTTGGTAGACCCTCTCCAATCCAATCCATCATAAGGACAGGGGACCATAATGAAGGGATGAAACTCGTCAACACTGGCTAGTAAGTCCAGTGCATCATGCGATATCATTACTGGAAACATAGTCTCTCCCCTCTTGGGGATCATCTGCCCCCACATGTGCATCCAGGCCTCCAACATCGGCCTACGAGGCTGCCAAACAAAAGCAGGCCTTATCTCTTGAAACCTCTCAAAAAATAAACAAAAAAGCTTTGAAGAAAAAGGGAAGTTGACCCTCCCTTTTGCATGAGCACGACATCTATCTAAGGTCGTACAAAACTGCCGCAAAAAAATGGCTGACCACCTGACAAGTCGTGGCTCCTGTAGTAAATAATAAACATAATATAGAAGTGGGAAACTAATGTGTTTCCCATCACTGGTGTTGTGTGAAATGGTATAAATGAGAAGTGAGAGGCACTGCACGTCCTATCTACTAAATGCACCAATATGTTGCTAACCTCCAGGGATCTGAAACTATGAAGGAGATGGTACATTTTCTGCAATATATATCTGGGAGTAAACTAACTAAATACCTTCTACACAACTAGCTGGAACCTTTGGGAACCACGGAAAATACACCCCTCTCCTCGATATCCCTCTAATGAAATAAATATCCCCCTTAGTGGGTGTGTACCACTAGTCAGGACCAACCCAGAAAACCTATTGGTGGGCATTCCACCTACGGATAAGATGCCTCAAAAATACACTATGGGCCTTTAGGGAAGTAGCCTCCTCATAGAACTTAAGGAGGCCTACCTGCCTTAGGATCCCCTCGGTATCTTTTGTAATAGGGCAAGGGTATTCATTTCTCTCCTTCTCTCATGCCTCCCACTGGTGAAGCATGTCATACTGCTCTGCCTGTTGTTGCTACTGTTCCTCCTCTTCTCTTTGAATCATTGACATATTAAATAGTTTTCTTTTATTAAATAAAACATGTATTTAGGAATATACATGTATAATTTTTTTTGAAAAAAAAAAAGACAAGTTGGTGCACCACAAAAAAACTCATGCACGGGCTCCGGTGCAGCTTTTGTTTTCAAAACACCGAAGGCGGTGCCCCAGATGACATATAATGCATCGTATGCGGTGCACTTGAAAATTTTTCAAGCCCCGTTGAGTATATATGGTGTCGAAAGAACAATGCACTGACTAAAATATACACCCTAGTGCGTATAGTCCTGTCAGTGCACCGACTTCCTGACAAATTGCATAGTCAATGGCGTGATCTTTTAACTGGTCGTGTTGTTGACCCTGTCGGAATGTTGAATGCGGTACACTGACAGACACCTGGGCGGATATATCCGTCAATGCACCGCGTTGCTATTCCCATGGTCAATGGTGCACCCCGCTAAATGACTGCACCACAAAATTTTTTAAATTTTAAAATAATGTGGGGCGCCTTTCGGTACCACCCTGGACATGGTGCAGATACCGTTAGAACTGATTACAGTGCGAGCTATAAATTTTACAGGTAGCACCGCTTAACGGTGCGAGCCAAACAGCTCATGCGCACTGCTTGAATTTACTTTTTCTTTTTTAAAGGTTAATTTTAAGGTTATTTCAAATTATAATCGGTTAGAATTCTTAATTATGCAAAAACTAGAAAAATACCTATACATTTCTCCGTCGAAGAGGCATATTGGCCATAGAATTTGCAAAAGAAAATTTGCCGATTATTTTCCAAAATGCAAGCTAGAGATTGGTGGCCAATGCATAACAACAATGCATGCAATGGGTGCAATGGGAGCATCGATGCCAGGGCAACTCAAAGGAGGAGAAATTGCACCAGTGCTTGAGAGCTCTGGAGTATTGATAAAAGTGAAAAATGCGGTTTTTTGGCAGTAAATTTTTTATATTTAACCCTATATTGGTAAATGGGGTTTTATAGGTGCATCAGTGCAGTTTCTTACAACCATACTGGGCGGTTTCATATTTTTCATGTTGCTTTATGATGCACAGGGGCCGTTACTTAACACCGCACTAGGATGTTTCAGTTTTGGCATGGTGTTTTATGATGCACAGGGGCAGAATAGTTGTGAAGCACCGGTGCTTTATAGTAATAGGATGCACCAAGAATGTGTGTACAGAGCACACGATGCCCAGTGTGTCAATGTTTTGTGCAACCAATTCTTTCTCTTGTAGAGCGCACCGGTAATTGAGAACCAAAAAAAGTGAAAAATGTGGTTTTTGGGCCGTAATTTTTTTTAATTTAACCTTTTGTCAGTGAGCGTGTTTTACAGGTGCACCGGTGTTGTTTCATATGTACTCACTAGCTCACTTTTGTTTTGGCATGTTTTTTTATGATGCACCGGTGCGGTTTCATAACACCGCACAGGGCGGTTTGAATTTTGGCGTAGTGTTTTATGCCGCGGTGGCGCGAAAGAGTTCTGAAGCACTGGTGCATGACATTGATAAGACACATTGGGTTGGTGTGTATGGTGTGCACGGTATCCTGTGTGCCAATTTTTTTTAGGCACCGGTGCTTTTTCTTGTAGAGCACACTGGTAATTGAGAGCCTACAACACTGAGAAAAGTGAAAAATCCAGTTTTTTTTCCGTAATTTTTTTTTTATTTAACCCTTTTCCAATGCACGTAATTTATAAGTGCATCGATGTTGTTCCTTAAGAACGCACTAGTCGGTTTGTGTTTTGGCATGTTTTTTCATGATGCACCGGTGCAGTTTCATAACACTGCACCGTGAGGTTTTTGTTTTGGTGCAGTGTTTTATGCTGTGGTGACACAGAAGAGTTCTAAAGCATTGGTGCATGACAGTGATAAGACGCACCGGGATGGTGTGAATGGAACGCGCTGTGTCCGGTGTGCCAATTTTTTTTAGGCACCGATGCTTTTTCATGTAGAGCGCACTCGTAATTGAGAGCCTAGAGCACTGAAAAAAGTGAAAAATCCTTTTTTTTTGCCATAATTTTTTGTTTTATTTAACCCTTTTCTGGTGCACAAAATTTATAGGTGCACCAGTGTTGTTTATTAAGAACACACCAGTCGATTTGTGTTTTGGCATGTTGTTTCATGATGCACCGGTGTGGTTTCTTAATACCTCACCGGGCGGTTTCAGTTTTGGCACGGTCTTCTATGATGCACCGACACGGAAGAGTTGTGAACCACCGGTGCTTTACAGTAATACGACGCACCGGACGGGTGTGTACAGAGTGCACGATGTCCGACATTCCAATGATTTGTGTGCACCGATGCTTTCTCTTGTAAGGAGCACTGGTGCGATATTGAATGATAAGCGCACCGAGCGAAAAACACTTGCAAAACCCTCCGCCCGCCAACCTCCTCTAGCAACCTCCGCTAGCAACAGATGTATGGTGTATTTTTATAAGGGGTTCCTCAAAAACATCCACTAGAGGGTATTTTCCTCGTAATGATGATAGATGATGGCTATTGAAGATGAAAGACCTTGAAGGAAGGTCATTGTTATGACAAAGGAACCCTATATTGTTATAACATGACATATATATATATATATATATATATATATATATATACAATTTCATATTTCATTGAGAATATAGAGAAAAAAAAAAGAAAATTCTTATTACATTATCTCATATATAAATAGATGTATATTGATAATAATTTTTTTGGATTAATTATTATTATAAATATAAATAAATTACACTTTTATTTTGTTTTTTATAATTATAAATAAGTTGATATTCTGAATCTCACTCAATGTACTTATTAACTTATATTATCTAATTTACTCTAATATCAATTTTAAAATGAAAAAACCTAATATCAATTTTAAAATAAGAAAAAAATGTTTTAAAACATTACATGGTTATACAAATTTGTAGAAAAAAAATAAAAAATACAATAATTTTCAATTTTAAAATAAGGAAAAAAATGTTTTAAAACATTTCATTGGTTATACAAGTTACTAGAAAAAAAAAAATTTGAAAGGAAAGTACATTGATACACGACATTCTTACCACAGACCCTCATTAATTAAAGAATTTATTATGAGTCCAATTTCAGATTCTTAATTTTGCCCGAAAAAAGTCATTTAAAATGTCCACTTCACGCTCATATAGCTATTAAAACTTATTATATATATTGACTATATGATATAAGTCAATAGCAAGTTAATTTTGGTTGATTTTGGGTTTTTATTGTCTTTTAGTAACAAAATATAAAGAAGTATAACACTTAGTTGCTTCCCTCCACCCATAGATGTCAAATCTCAAAGTTTGTCACAGGAAAATTGGTCAGGATTTCTTAATGCTCGATCTCCACATATTAGAAGTTTAGAGTGAATAAATGAAGCAAATGTATTGCCTCGCTGGAGACCAACCCAAAAGCATAAGAAGCTTCTGGAAGAATCCAACCCAAAATCATAAGAAGCTTCAGGAAGAATTATGCGCAAAATGAGTCTGTTCTAACCCTACTCTAGATGAGGTCATAGATATTGTGATTTTACTCAAACCCTACATTTGATCCTGCACTAACGGATAAGTTTTGTATGAAATATTGAAACGTTTATCAAGTAACTATTTTAAATTTAAGAATGTGTATGTATGAATGATAAGACTGTCGTTGGATTTGGAAGATTATTCCTTAAAAATTCATGCTTGTTAATGTAATAACCTCTAAAATTATTAGTAACAGACTTTACGATGGTATTGGATTTTTTTTATTAGAAGGAGAATGTGACATTTCCTCCCATGTTGGTTATCAAATTAGGTAGAAGTGGTGAAAACCTCAAATAGGGTAATTTTTTTAAAACGCAGTGTTCATTTGTGATTGTATTATTCTGGTTTTTTATAAGATTAAGGTTATTTGTTAAAAGTATTATATATTTTCCTTACAAATTTTAGTGGAATTGGTTAAAATATTTTATTTTATTTTTGAAATTTTTTCATATAACTTTATGTGTGGGATTGAGGCTATATTTTATTTGAATTAAAAATAACCCATGTGTTAATTTTGAACCCATAATTTTTTGTTTGTTTGTTTTTTTACTATTTATGATAAAATCACTTTTTAGTTTTTGAGTAATTTTTTTTGAATTGTAGAATCTAGCTTTATATATGTTTAAAGATACATTTCAACAAATGAAAAATAGCTAGAATTGTGTTTCATAATTTTCATAATATATATATATATATATAGAGAGAGAGAGAGAGAGAGAATCATTTCCTTACTTTCTAAGGAAATGTTTTCATAATTTTCATAAAAAAATTAAAAATATTAAATAATTAGAGATCATTTACTTACTTCAAAAGAAAAAAAGTTCATACTTAATTAAACGTAACTAAGAATAAAGTAAAAAGAAAGTTAATAACACCACCTAGATTTATTCTGAAATTGTGAAGGTTTAAATCTATGGCTTCAGGGGTTAAATTTGACGATGGGTCATCCTACCCATAATAGAAATTTTTTATGATGATCTCATTTTTAAACAACCCTTCATATCACTTTTAGAATTTCCTTTTATGACTTTCATATAAGTTGAAAGTAAAAAAAACACACACACAATGTATACCTCCAAATATTGAATCCAATGTAGTTAAACTTTGAAGAGATTGGGGTGAAAAACAACGTGCCATTGCTAAAAATAAGTTTCCAAAGATTCATTTTTTATTAGATTTATCTTTTAGAAAATATAACATTCTATTTTAAATTTTAATAAGATTTTCTAAAATGATGTTGAACGTGTTGATATTAGATATTGTCAATAAAGGTATTAAAATGAAAGTAAATGTCACTTGAACTTACTGAAGTTAAGATGAATCATATCACAGAGAAGAGTCTGCTACTCATGAGACTTAGTTAAAGGAGGAGTCTCGCCTTGCAGGAACTCCATGGAGGAAGGAAAATATTCCATGAAATCGAACATTACGAGAAAATTACAAGAATATTTTCTTAAAAAAATATCTACCCTAGAGATATCAGAATTTTCCACACATTATAGTGTTGGAAAAATATTCCAAGTGATTGTTAATTTGAAGCATTGATACAGGAAAATACTAAAATATTCTCGCTGAGCTATAACTCACTTAGATAAAGAAAACAATTATTTATATAAACATCATCTTCAAATTCACACAATCCATAATTTCAATTGCCCTATTATCTTTAAATCTCTAGCTTAATGGGGAAATAAATTATCTACCCCTCCTAAGAATATTTTAAAATAAAATGTATAACATAAGAAACATACCCACTTCTAAAGCCTCATCTAGGAATGTATAACATAAAAAGCATACCCACTTCTGAAGCATCCTCTAAACCTCAAAAGGGTTCAATTTTTTTTTTCAGTCAGTGAAAATAGGTTTGCATCACAACCTATTTGATATCTCTCTTCGCTTGGTAGACTCCTAAGTTAATATGGATCTAGGTTGGTTTAATTTAAATACCCTTTCAATATTTTATGTTCCACATGAATACCATGGGTAAATACCATGGGTTCTCATAACATGTGTCAATACCATGGGTAAATACCATTAAATTATTTTTATTTTAATGTTGTTTTTTTATTATTTTTATTTTGCAAAGAGGGATCAAATCTGTTAAGATGCAAACCTCTTTAGAGTTAAAGGATATTTCATCCAGTAGATTTAGATTTAAGATGTATATAAGTTTTTCTAATCCCCCCTCTCCCTTAAAGTAAGGTGGGCTAACCACTAGACCTATTTTTTTTATAAAATAAATTTGGGGCAATTTGAAATATAAATTTACTTTTTTTACCCTCCCTTAAAATAAGGTGGGCTAACCTGTAGATGTAATTTTCTTATAAAATAAATTTGGGGCGATTTGAAAAAATGAAATAATATACTATGATACGAAAAATTCACCCAATCGCCCCTAATATTTTCTATGCTCGGCGGGCATAGGTATGCCTCGCTCGCCTCACTGTATACAGGGTACTCAACCATTAAATGAGACTTATGGTTGCCAGTCTTGTCCCCTCAAGGTTATTACCCTCTCATGCTTCACTTCGCCTATGTATCTCTCTCTATGGCTCCCTTTCGATGTCTAGTGATTGTGTTCTTACAACGTACTTCAGTCATACGATTAGCTCCTAACGCTCACACGTTGGAGGGAAATTTGTTACACTAATATTTGGTAATCTAACCATGTATAATTAGATGGATCATAATACACCATGTAAGACCAATTTCACCATAGTTAAATTTCTTTCACTAAGAAATAATTTAATAAACCATAGTTTATTAAGTTATTTCTGGTCCTAATAGAAAACCCCCTGAGGAATAAATAAATAAATCCTTATTTATTTGATTTTTCTCTAGGAATAGATAATTAAACCCTTGTTTCACTATATTCATGGTCATATTTAACCTAATTAATGAGGAATAATTATATTTAAGTCATTATTTATCTTATTATTCTCTAGGAATAAATACTTAAAACATTATTTAATTAATATTCCTTGTTAAACTTCACTAAATCATTTACGAATAATAAAATAAATAATTATTTTTTTAATTATTCCTTGATCCCATCCTTGAAATAATAAACAAATATTATATTAATTTATTGTTTCTAAATAAAGGGATTTAACCCATTTAAATTCTTTTTCCCTCCAACAAAATATAATAAAATATTCCAAGTAGTTAGATCTAGATTTTGGTTAATAATATTTTATTATGCACCATTATCAAGGATAACTCAATATTTTGTTATAAATAGGAGGGTTTTCCATTCATTCCCTACCTTTGATCCTTTTATCTTGGTGAGAATTTGATCCTCTTATATTTGTGTAATATCTTTGATTCATTTTTATTTTCTTTTGCTTATAGAAATTCCTTTGAGTTCTACATGTATTGGGTATTCTACAACCATTGAGGGAGAAAATTTGAAGCAAAAGCGTTTGAGGATAGCCAAGAACCCATCCCATTGAGGGGGACTCACTATGTTCCCTTCCTAGGTGTTACATAATACAAAAAAATATTTATAATTCTTGTCTTGTCCATTGGATATTTTGGAGAAACTCTTATTCCATTTTGCTATTTAGATGATTTATTTGCATATATTTGGGTTTATTTTGCATTTCTTTTTACCGTATATTGCAGATGGAAGAACTTGAATAGGCGCATTTATTGTTAGGGTTGTTTTTCATGTGCAGTTAAAGTGATCTCTTTTCGTACACTTGCGTTAATATTTCATACTAAAAACTCCCAAGAACAACTTAGGAGGACATCCATTGATATTATGAAGACCTTGGTTAACTACAACTTATTCTTTCATCAGTTGTAGATCTAGTGATATGCTTATGTTTGATTAAAATCTAACAAATAAATTCACTCTACATCCTCTAGTAAAAAAAATGATAGAAGTAGAAGATGAAGAATGGATGGATGATGATAATGGTATCCAACCTATTTTTACTATTTCCCACATTAGTGAAGAAAATAAAATTCTAAATTCAATAGAAAATCATGAATTATCATCACAATGTGAGAATAGTCAAAATTTTCAAGAAAATGCAATATTGAATATTTATCATCCAAAAGAATGTCTTTATATTCTACGGTAGAATTTGGAAATTATTCAATTGAAATATTCCAGGTAAAACATTAAACATAAACAAAAACCTAGAAGGATTTCAAAAAGAGGATTTAATCAAAACATTGCAAAAACATTCTTCTACATATGCATGGGAATACACCGACATGAAAGGAATTAATCGTGAGACTTTCATACACCATATCTATATTGAGGAAAATTATATGCCAATCAGACAACTTTAAAGAATAATGAATCCAAATCTTAGGGAAAATGTAAAGGAAGAACTGTAGAAACTATTGAATGTAAATTTTATTTATCCAATATCTGACAGTCAGTGGCTTTGACATTTAGTATTTTTCCCTAAGAATAATGGAAAATGGAAGGTGTGTATTGACTATAGGATTTGAATAAGGCTACTTTAAAATATCATTTTCCATTACCTTTCATAGACCAAGTTTTGGATACATTAGCAGGGAAGAAATATTTTTCATGCTTGGACATGTTTAGTGGGTACAATCAAATTCAAGCAGCACCTGAAGACCAAGAAAAAACCACATTTATCTATCCCTGGGGAACTTATTATTACCAAGTACTTCCTTTTGGATTTTGAAATGCACTTGCACCATTCAAAAGAGAAATATTGGGAATTTTCTCTGATTTAATACATGATTATGTGCAAGTGTATATGGATGACTTCATAGTTATTGGAAATTATTTTGAAGAGGCTCGTAACAATTTGGGAAAAGTTCTCATAAGATGTAAAGAAGAAAATCACTCATTAAGTCATGAAAAATTCTTTATGATGTTTACTGAGGGAACTGTTTTAGGACACCATATTTCAGGAAATGGAATTAAGGTAGATTCATCTAAAGTTGAAGTTATTTCCAAATTAGAAATCCCCAGTTGTCAAAAAGATGTTAGGATTTTTCTTGGTTTTACAGGGTACTATATAATATTTATAGAAAACTTCACAAATATTTCATCTCCACTCTTCAAATTTGTTAATAAATATTGCTAATTTAGATGGAATCCTAAGTGACAAATGGAATTTGAAACTTTGAAAGCAAAGATATCAGAAGCACCCATCTTAAGAGGACCAAATTGTAAATTACCTTTTCACATCTCAGCTGAAGTTTTAAACAGAGCCCTGGGAGCTGTATTAGGACAAAACAATCTGAACCCTTATGCCATCTACTCTACAAGTAAGAATTTGACTCCTGCTGAGTTAAATTATACTGTTGCTGAAAATGATTTTCGAGTTGTTGTCCATGCTATTAACAATTTTAGACATTACATCATCAGATATTAAACGTTCATTCATACAAATCATTCTGCAATTAGATATCTAATGAATAAATTTATCACTAATGGAAGAATCACAATATGGTTACTACTCCTGGAATAATTTAACATCACCATTCTAGATCAACCTGGAAAAAAAAAACACAGTTGCTAAATTTTTATACAGGATTCAAAATAATAACAATGATACACGAGTAAATGATAATTTTCTTGATAAATATCTTTTTTCAATTGTAACGTCTCCTACTCTCCCAAAACCCCCCCTTTTTTTTTCTCATGCAATCTTAGTTCCAATTATAATTATGCCAAAGGATAAGGTATAGATACCCCTCTTAGGTATATATAATTTCTATGTTATTTATCACATTTCTCTACGCAATGTGATTAATATATATATATAGACCATGCCCATTTGTTTATACTACTAACTTTATTGGTATGAAATGGGTTCATATTATAGTCCCAAGTATAGTTCCACCTTCAATTTATTTTCAATGAAGTTTTGTTTTATAGAAATACACCTCATTCTCGATTTGGTACAATTTATCATTAGTCACTTTAACTAAGTTTACATTAAGTAACTTACCTTGGACTTCATATTAAATATGTATGCTATTCTTCAATTATCACGTCGAGCATCACAGGCATTGTGATAACTATTGTACCCCTCGACTTTTAATAGTCAAAGCGTTTACCATACCATAAATCCATAGTCCTATCCACGACATATGGATGGACGTTGGCTTTGATATCATTCACATCGTGAGTTACTTATGTCGATTTTCTTTGGTGTTGGAATCGATATTAATGTTTCGATTTGGATCATGGTGTAGATATCCTATCTACTGACATATGTTACTTGGTTATGGCGCGTTGATTTATAATTGTACACATACATAAATGTCAACTACGGTTCCGTTCCTCGAGCCCATAACAAATCGTTGTTTATTGTTTGCTTTTCCCACCTAACTATCATTCGTTGTAATTGCAACCATCTGCAATGGTACCATAGCGTTAATGAATTTAGGGTTTGCCGTCACCACTTTAAGCCAGTCTTGATCTACGAGAGACTCGACCAATTTTCGCCAGGTGTAGCATGGGATTTGCTTAGGGTTCTTCAGTGTCTATCTCTATTAAATGCATCCTGGTTGCTTGTTCACTCTTCTCCGAGGGTTATCTTTCCAGCGTAACATTCTCTGTGTTTACCACGATTGCTACGAGGCTAATCCATAGTGTACACCGTGCTTAGCTATCTTGGTTCAACGCCGTGGCTATGATACAGGTAATTTCGATTTTTTATTTACATCCGTTTAGTTTGGATATGCTGCAATCTCCACTAATTTTCCTTTTCCAATGATTAATTTCCATGTGGTTGGATTTATCCTATACAATAGCACATCTTCAAACGTTTACAATGGTTTTCTTCTATTGTTTCATTTCCCTCCTTCGCAACTTGCCTATTCGTGTTAAAAATGGTTTCACTGTCATGACCATTCATATCGCATAGATTTCTTTCGTTGTTTCAAACAGAGGTTTATCTTACAGTATACCATCGTATATTCGTTTTGGTATCTCTTTCACTTATGGATATCGATCTTCGAAATTTAACTACATGGCTTTTCGTTTTCCATCAGCAATTCCAATAATTGGTCCTTCTTGTCTTGATGACGCGAGACCAGAATGGGATTCAGCTCCAACGATTCCCATAGGTAAGCTGCTGAGAAATTTTTGTTTTCGAGTTAATGTACCCAACCTCAAATTTTGTTTTTCTCTAACATAATGAATTTCCTACTTCTGTTGTGGGTGCAGGTACTCTCTGTTATTCATTTTTCTTTTGGCATATATCCCTTGTTACTTCCTTACAATATCATGTCCACCTACTAAACAAATCTATGGCTCCATTTACAGGTTGGTCACGTCTCGCTTTCCATGCTCGGCGACTCTGAAGATCGTCCCGAAATTGTCATAATTTGATTTTAAATTCTCATTCTAACATACTCTTCTACCACTCGTCCAATTTTATTTAAAATGTAGAAGTGCTCTCATGAACATTCGAGAGTTTTTTGGTTGTATAATTTTTCTGTTCGTGACATATTCGAATGGACATTCCCAACTCTGTTAAACTGTGCTATATATTTATATTTGTCTTTATGACAATACTGATTGAGCGTCAAACTCAACTGAAATAGGGATATATATATATATATATATATATATATATATATATATATATTGTTAGTATGAATCCTTTGTCGAAGTGTACGAGACCCGCACAGCACCAACATAACTAATAGCCTAACAACAAAAGTGGTACCGCCAATATCTTCGGGATACTGCCGGTTAGTTGAACAAGAAAAATTTTGTAAAAAAGCCGGATCTATGCATGGAAAGACATTAAGCAGTAAAAATAAGGGTTTGCTCCATATACCAATAGACAAGACAAGAACAATTTTTGAAAGAATTTTTGTATTAAGGGCACCTGGGAGGAAAACAAGAAGGCGTATCCAATTCTCCTCGGTGGGATGGGTTCTTGGAAGTCCTCAGCACTTCAGATCTAAGATCTCTCTCTCTTGTTGGTGTAGAAAACCCAATGCAAAGAATAGAGCTCAAAGGGAGCTCACACAGCAAATAATGGAAAAATATGACCAAGTGTATAGATCCAGAGTGATCTAATAGGCAACAAAAGGTGAAGAATGATAGGAAAAACCCTCCTATTTATAACAAAATATTGGGTCATTCTAGATCTTGGTGCATGATTAAAATAACATTAACCAAATCTAGATCCACCTTTTATGGAATATTTTATTATATTTGTTGGAGGAAAAAGTATTTGACTTGGGTCAAATCCCTTTATTTGTGAATAATAAATAAATAAATGATTTATTTATCATTTTAAGGAAGTGGTTGAAAGATAATCAATTAAATAATGATTTATTTAATTATTTATGGGTGATTTAGTCATATTTAACAAGGAATATTATTTAAATAAGATTTAAATAATTATTCCTAGAAAATAATAAGATAAATAAAGATTTATCTAATTAATTTCTTTGTTTTGGGTTAAAAATGACCAGGAATAATAATTAAATTATTTTTTAATTAATTATTCCTTGAGGAAAATCAAACAAATATAGGTTTGTTTAATATTTCCTTTTTGGGGTTTCCTGTTTAGACCATAAACAACCTAATAAATGTGTTTTATTAAGTTATTTTACATAGTGAAAGCAATTTTACTTAGGGTAAAATTGGTCTTACATGGTGTACTTGGGTCCATCTAATGATAATAGGTTAGATGACCAAAAATGGTGTAACAGATTGCCCCCCAGCGTGCGAGTGTTAGGAGCAAATCGTATGACCGAAGTACGTTGTAAGAACTCAATCACTAGACAACAAAAGGGAAGTTAGAGAGAGAAATGCAAGGTAGATAGTGTGCTGAAGAACTAGACCCTGAGGAGACGAGACTCGCAGGTGCAACAAGTCTCTTTTTATGAGAGGGTACCTGTGCTGAAGGCGGCGGGGGAGGCATACCTATGCCCGCCGAGACAAAGTGCAAAAGAATAGTGTGTCCAGTAAACAAGGGACTGAACCATAAAGTACAGCCTCCATAATCATGATCCAGATAAAAATACAATGGAGAATCCCACATACGTGCTGTGCCTGGGATAATAGCCAGGACTGATACAATAATATCTGAGTACATGAGATACAAAGACAACCCAAATGCCCCCTGTAAATGGGGAAGGGCTCAAAAAATCTGACTGATACATGCAAATCAAAGAGGCGCTGCAAGTGGCTAAGGCCAACATCATCAAATATCTGGAGCTGCATCGAAGGCTGCAAGGAGGAGGTCATCCGGGCATGTGGGGGGCTACCTGCAGGGCCACCCCCTCATGAGGGTTGAGACATCTCACACACACCCGGGAATAATCAAGAGCCGCTGCTATATCACTGAACCATCAAGTATACGGATCTCGGTCATGCTGAAAGGAGCTGGAGTGGAGAAACAATCAATTCAAAGGGAAATGAGAGATCCCTTTGCCTGATCCGAGGCACCGAACAAGAGTGGAAGCTGGAACCAAGGTACACCGCTCTCTAGACCTGGCTTCTGGAATGAATGAGTTGATGTCGACAGAAGGAGGTCCGCCATAGGTGAGGCAATGGGAGATCCTCAACTAAGGCACAAGAGAAAATAATAGAGCGACGAACAGACTGACACTAAGGATGATAGTGAAATGTAAAAGGACTGAGTAGCGAATGGACGACTTCCGTTGTTAGAGCATAAAGGGCATGAATGACATGGAAGCAACTGACACAATATCATAAGGGATAGGGGACAGTGGGACTGAAGGTCATAATGTGCGACATAAGAGAGAGACCAATCAATGAAGGATGGAGGGCAATAGTGGGGTGCAAAGGGACTCGGGATAGACTCCATGAATGCGATGATGAATCAACTTGGATGCTCTAAACAAGGGCGACTCGATGGTGCTGCCACACAGTAAAGGCCCAATGGGGGACCATGAAAACATGAGTACAAGATGGTAACTCATGACGAAAATCGACACGAACAAAGACAAGTAAGGAGGAAAAATGGTGCCCCAAGTACAAGTGTCGTAAGTGAGGAAATTTGATTTTAAGGAGAGGTGATGTGACCCTTCTTGGGAAAAATGTGTCCTAGTGAAGTATCAAATCACAAAAAACTAACAGATACCCATTTGAGGGCTCAGTGAGAGTTTTCCAATGGTGCAGACGGTTTATCAAACGGGGCTACGGTATGGTCGCAGCAGTCGAAAGAAGAAACAGGGGTTCTCTTTTAATAAGGCAGTTTTCCCTCCAAATTCACTCATTTGCTATTGTTGCTGTGGTGAATGTAGAGAGGAGAGAAGGCCCTAAATCTTGTGGCAAGCGTAGCGGAAAAACCTGCCGTTTGGAATCGGCGGGAGGTCGATTGCGGTGGGAGGCCGAACCTTATATTTCATTTGATGGATTTGAAAGTACAGTTTAGGGCCCAAATCTCGGAAACGAGACCCTCCTTCATCTCTGCGCGTGGTCGCACTTTTGGAGCCAAAAAGTACGACACAGAGAGCAGTTTGAGGCAAAAAAGTGCGGCACGATAAATTGGGGAAGAAAAGCTGAGCACGGGAGATGAAGGGGTTTTAGTGCTGTTTTATGGCTGAGAGTTGGGTTTTTGTGTTTGGTTATGGTATTCCCGATCTGTATGCTGACAAAGATGGTGTTTTTGTGCAGGTATGGTAGATTTATGGGTTAACTAGAGAGAGAGAGACTTGGGTACATTACGGGCAGAGATCCAAGCAGATCAGGGTGTCCGTCATGTGTTGGCCAGGTTTGGGGTTCTAAAGTTTTTGGAGAACCCTTTGATGAGAGCAAGAGAGCCTTTGTTCACCCGGATTATCAATTACTAGGATCCAGAGCATGAGGTCTTTGTAGTGCAGGGGCACAGGATCGAACTGACAGTCCAGGATGTGTATTTCTTGATGAGTCTCCCGCCACTGGGGATGGTGGGAAACACACAGCTAGTATTACCACGAGAGCAGCATATCATTGAGTTTGTGGAGCGACATTGTCGACCGGGTCTCCAAGTCAAGGGGACTCGGATACCGATTGGGGACCTAGAGAGATTAGAGACCCGTACAGTGGCCGCAGCAGTGCTGCGTATCCTAGGCAACCAGGTGCTCCATCACATCACTGGGGGGCAGATGATGATTGTGGAGAGTGTGTTGAGTGGGACCTACTATGGGTGGGCCCAAATGATGCTAGTGTCGCTAAAGCGACAGTTGTCACTCTACAAGCGGCAAGTGAACCACGATTGCTCGTATGGGACTTTATTGTGTGCCTTCTTCTTTGAGAAGATCCTGACCTTGCGGCCTCGTATACAACTCCCAGATGGGGGCCCGAGAGAGCCCAGGATGCACCGGTGGGGGCGGCTACTATGCAGAGGAGGAGGAGGGGTGTTCGGGCGAGTGTTTCGACCTGAGTTCTTTTCCCATTGGGATTAGATGTCGTTATACATAGACGACTATCCCTATAGTGGGATGAGTTATTGTGGATATCCGGACCTACCACTTCCGCCTAGTCGAGTATGGGGTCCCGATGGTAAGTGATAAGTAACTATTCTTGTATGGGCATGTTAAATTTATTGAATAGTAGATATGGTATTGATTCATGTACTTTCGGTATGCAGATATAGCTCCGGTAAAACCGGCCGGATATATGGGACGTCCGACAGCCTCTGTAGCTGCAGGGCTGAGTGGGTCGAGAGCAGCGTGCAATGAGGATGCGGCCGCGCCGGGCGGGGACTGTCCGCCGTGGGTGCGAACGTTGCGGCGGCGAGTTTCGAGGAAGCGTGGGTGGCCGAACCGGTGGCCGGTCGTGGGGGGGGCATGCATTGGTCTTCCTCGGAAGATGGCGGTGTCGGTGTGGCGGCGCGTGGCGGGCGGCGACCGAAACATCGTGGTCTGTGGGTTGGGGGCGGACGGGTGGCTCGGGATCCACCGAATGGTGAGTAGGTGTGGGGCATGTGGTGCCCCCTAGTGTGTATGTAGGGGCAGGTGGTGCCCCCAGTTTTGAGTTTTTTGTAGCATGCTATGGGCATGTCATATGTATCAGAGTAGATGGACTCTAAACACATGTTTTGCGATACATATTATGGATATGCATCGTTTTTAATGATTATGAATGTTATTTTCTTGTATGAAATGCGTGTGATAAATGCCAATCTAGAACATGGTTTGAAATACTATCTACATAGTGATTCTGTTCTCGGGGTACATGGTTGAAAGTTATGGTTTCAAATGCACGTATCAAGAGTTTCACTCGTAAATAGCGTCTAAACAGCACAGGGTTATGCACATGATAAACACCATTTAGTTGCATGACAAGAAGTAGGGAATCCAAACGAACGTGCAGATGGAGGATGCGATGGAAGAGGGCATCGGCTAAGAGACTACGCACTGCATCATATTCGGCCTGATTGTTGGTGGCAGAACCAATGCAGACCTCGTTAGAGAGGACAAGGGCATGCAAGGGGGTGAAAATGGCCCAACCTGCCGAGGCTAGATTCCGGGAGTAACAACTTGCACCATCGGCGTAACCGATAAAGGGTGGGGATGGGAGGTCCTGCAGAATGGTGTCACAAGACAACAAATGGGGGGAGGAGGTACAATGATGGTAGCGTGAGTGGACAGAAGACATCGAGCGGCAACTGTGGGAGGGAGTGCAATGGGTAGGATGACTATGACTCATATACAAACTAGAGGGTGGTATATGAGGGCTATCGGAAGTGTGGCGAGGAGTCGGGCTGCGGAGGTCAACAGAGACACGGGTGGAGTGATCTCGTGTATGGGTAGAAAAGATGGGGTTAGGCGAAACAACAGGGGAGGATGCAGGGGGACTGGGCTCCAAGTGTCTCGCAGAGGAGGATAGGTAAAGAATGGTCATATTAGACTCCGTCATCTGAACATCAGGGGGGGAATGTCGATGGGAGCGGGGGGATCCTCAGGTTGGCCTGAAGCATACTGTGCGAGTATGGGAGAGGAAGATTGATTTTGTTCAACCTCATACTCTTAGACTACCTATAAAGAGGCGCGGTAATGCATCAGGTGAGGACAATGGTGGGAGTAATGGCCATGGACTCCGCACAAAGCACAGGGTTTGTTGGTGCGGAGAGTCTTGGGGTTCTTGGTTACGGACGAAGAAGGAATGGAGGCTTCAGGGACCGTAGGTTCGGGGAACACGACTTTAACCATGGGATGAATACGGGGCAACTCGAGACAAGCATGGGTGGCATGACCGACGACATCACACAAGGCACAAGGCTTTGCGGGCGGAGGAGGGGCTGGGTCAGTCGTGGTGGTCTTGTCTTTGGGCGCCCCCTTGCAAGCTTTGACTTTCTTCCCGGGAGCCGTCATGACAGGAGAAGGGTCATGTGGAGGTGCTGGGGGCACAGTGGCAACGGAGGAAGCAAGGGGGACCGGTTGAACCGGGGTCAAAGCCATGTAGGGTTTGGGGTGACCAAGAGGAATAGTGGCCGGAGGGTCGAGGTACCAGACGAGGATACCCAAGGTTAGGTTAGGGAGAGAGAGGGTGGCCATGACGGGGACAGAATAGACTCTGGGAGGGGGAGCCAGGAAAGGGATCTAACCCGCAGGGTAATGACCAGGAGGGACGGCTCCGAGATGGTTAAGGCCTAGGGGAACCGTTCAAGGGGGATAAAGGGGTTCAGGGATACCAACTGTGGGGGGCTTGAGGGGGAAGGCCGGAAGGAGGTCGGTGGCTGGGGTGGATAGCTGGAGAAGCGGGTTAGAGGGGGAGGAGGTTGTCGACTGGCCGAAGCAGGCTCTTAAGAGCGACTGAGATGATTGCATCATGCAAACATACGATAAGCTAGGGTTGGGAAATGGAGGGAAGACCGGGGAAGGTTCGAAGAAGAAGGAATCTTTGTGCGCCGAGAAGAGACAGCCGGTCAGAGTCCAACGGGTTTGCTTGTTGGCTACGGAAGACCCAAAGATGAGTGGGTGTAGGTAAGGGTGCGGAATTTGACGGCTGTGATATCGGCGGTGATAGTGGACTATCTTCCCATTATGTGGAAAAGACATCTTGCGGAAGACCGCGGATGGGACAGCGGACATGGCATAGGTGTAGCTTCGCCGTAGAATATTTGTGGTCTAGCAAGGCATACGCAACCGACGTCGCGCAAACGCGATCTTCTTTCGCGGCGAGTGATAGGACAGTGCAAGCAGGCCAATGGAGGTGCCGGGGCGTAGCTATCACGCTCGAGGTGATCGTGGAAGGGCCAACTCGGGGGATCAGGGTTGCTTCCAAGCTTGAAAGTGGACATCACGCGGTGGATGCCCCCTCATCAATTCTGCAAGGAGACGTTGGCGTTATTTTGGATTTTATTTGGGATTTGGAAGGAGACGGAAGGAGGAGAGGAGGATGGTCCAATTGAGTGGCGTCGAAAACAATCATTTGGTCATTAGCAGGATCTATAGCGCCCACGGCAGATAATAGAGCCTTCTTTTGGGAAGGGCACGACTGGAGGAGTTCCAGTGTTGAAATGGTAGCAGGAGATTGCGCCAAATCATCTACTATGCTATACGAATGAGCAACTCAACCAGAAGCAACATTTCGACGTAATGGTCCCTTAGGAATCTTTGGATGGACCTCAACTTTGGGTTGAGGGATATGTAAGGGGCCATTGGATGTCGAAAGAGGCTCTGTAGAACTATAAGAAGAGGACTCAGGGGCAGAATGAGCGGGAGGCTTGGGGTACTAGCGAGACCGAGTTTGAAGGTGAAGGTCGACATTTGGGGATGGATCAGAGGTCATCATGAGGATCTGGTAATCGGAGGAACCAGAAATGGAGGGTGGAGTGGAGACCCGCCCGTCAGGTGGCTGGGTAGCCACGAATCCTTGCTGAGGGAAAGGATCAGTAAACACAGCTGGTTGAGTAGTGGCCACATTAGGGGGAGCGTGAGGGGAGGCATGTTGTCCGTGCAATGTAGCTTGAGACTCCTACATCTGCCGCATCTGTGGTAAAAGGGGACAATCGTGGGTGTAATGACCGTAAACACCGCAACACCAACAAGGCTTGTTGGTATGAAGAGGCCTGTCCGGCTTGGGTTGAGTGCCCTGTTGCTAGTTAGCAGTGTTAGGGTCAAAACCTTGAGGATTGGGTCCACGAGTACTAGGGACAGATTGATTTGGATTGCCTCTCCGCCTTCTCTAAGAAGAAGGTGGATTAATCACACCTATTTGTTAAATACTTGACTTTGAGAATTGTAAGTGTTGTAGGCCGGGGTTGAGGGTAGGGAGAATTGAGGCATATCTTTGGAAGGCAGCACACCGAGTGAGATAAGGGTAATGGCCTGGGTGGGGAAACATTGAGGTAAACGGGTTGGTTGGGCAAAAGGAGGAGGCATGCCGTATCCACGATACATGCTACCGGGAGAAGATGCTAGGGTGCGGCCCCTCGGTGGGGGGATATAGCCCATAGGGAGGGTTGAGCGTACGGATGGGGAAAGGGCTCCAACGATACGTCGGCGGAGATGAGATGCCCCGGGGTGTTCGCGCCCGCCGGGCTGAAATCGGGGAAGGACGGTATAAGCATAACCGAGCTGAGCGTAGATCAGAAGTCATATTTCAAGGCTATACGGGGCGGCTTCTTCGGTTTGAGGGAAATGGGAGGCGACATGCACGATGGGAGGTAGAGAGAGAGCGAAGGAACCGGTCCAGTATGAATCTAGATCTTCGAAGGGGGGAGCTCCACATAAGCTGCGTCTATGTCGCCATTCTTGAACATGGGTGGAAAGGTGGTTCGAAGATTTTTGCTTAAAGGAAGTGAAGAGCTCCATACCGGTATCGTATCAGAGAGGGAGCTGGAAGTAAGATAAAAAGGCTTGGGCAATGGTCACAAATGTGGTATGGGAAGAGGTGGCTTGGTCGACATACCATTTAGAAGCTTTGCCGGTAAGCGTGTGTTGGAACAAACGAAGAAGGATGGAGTCATCGGTAATGGAATTGGAGGAGCACCACATGTGGAAAGATCGGACATGATTGGTTGGATCTTCTCCAGCAAGGCCTTCGAACTTAGGGATGTCGGAGGGGAGCTTGGCTGGCATAGCAGGCCAACCAACATCGTGGCGGATAGGGTCATTGATCAACTGATTGAAATCGGGGAGGCTGAGGCCTACAATGTACGGCAGCAAGGGTATGGCCGAGGTAGTTCCTGTGGCGGTTCCACTAGTAGTAGTTCTGGCATTAGGGCCTGGAGCACCGCTAGCGTGAGGCCCTGGACCAGACATAGTGAAGGTGATAGGGGGAGAACCAGGAGGAGAAGGAGAACCCAATGAATTAGAAGAGGAGTCGGAGTGTGGACTCGAAGGAGGACTGGCTCGACGACGGCGGGACGGAGTAGGTTGATCAACCGGAAACTGAGGGTGAAGGCCAAGAAGTCTCTGGGAAAGGCACCTTGGAGGCGCAATGATGATGGGAAGAAGGAAACCAACAAGGGCAAAAAGGGACAGAATAACGTGAGGTCAAGGGAAGAAAATGTGCAGTGACAATTGATTTTAAAGTCTTTGCCAGGCGGTGTTAACCAGGCGCTTCTTCACTTAGGGTTAGTGTGTGGTGTGTGTTAATTTTAATTTTTAAAACCCTTTTTGTTTTGAGAGCAAGAAAAAAAAAGTGTGCTGCGTAACTGAAAATAAATCTGCAGAGAATAGTATATAATGCTGAAATAACAGAAAATTAACAGCTACTATTGCATCTATCTAACCCAAGAAGGCGGGTCCCTCAAAACTAGTCTAAAAAAGGGGAAAAAATCTAGTCAAAACACACTGAAAAGAGGCCAATAGATCTAAGGTCAGGAGGGACAGGGATCTAAAGGATAAAGCTACTGAAAAGAGGTGCAGATCACAGCCAAGAGACAAAGGCAAGGTGGCTGGAAAAAGGGAGGAAATCAGCAAAAAGCGGAAAGGACAGGGAGGAGGTCCTAAAGAGAGGTCCAAACAAAACAACAAGAGGTGATTTGAAAGGAAGAAAGGCTAATTTAAAGGGATCTGAGGAGGAGGTTTCAGATCTGAAAAAGGGAAGGCTGCAACTCTGAAAAACAGACGGCTGAAACAACTAAAACTCTTCCACAAAAAGTGGAGGGTACTGAAGCCCGAGGGGGCTAGGTTCCCACTTAGATGAGTAAAAACATATCAGAACAAGGTCAAAGCGGGCTGAGACAGAGGCTGGAAAACCCTGACAGAAGCTTCAGCAAAACCCAGAAAAATTGCAGAAAAACCACTAAAAAATTGGCAGGTCATAGGTTCTAAACTGTTTTCAGTGCAGGTCGCAGAAAAGAGGCTGAAAAGTGCGACCTGGAGGTCCAGGTCACAGTTTTTGGGCTGAAAAGTGTGACCTCCCGTTCCGGTTGTCTCGGCAGCAGATTTTCGGAAAAGTTGTCGTCTCAGTTGCGGCTGATGTCACTTACCTGCGCAATAGGGCCAAAAACACACGGAAGTTAAAAATTTTAATGTTTTAGGGTTTTATGTGAGAAAAGAAACATAAAAATAGGAAAAATAAACAGCTTAAAAGAAACCCTAGGGTCTGAAGTAGCTAGATATGCAGGAATATGAAAAACGACAGCGGTCGTAATTTAAAACCTGTGTGGAGTCGCCATTTGTTAGTATGAATCCTTTGTCGAAGTGTATGAAAAAGGACCACTTTAGCTACGCATAACTAATAGCCCTAACAACAAAAGTGGCTGCCAGTATCTTCAGATCTGCGGTTAGTTGAACAAGAAAAGAGCTGCAAAAAACCAGATCTATGCATGGAAAGACATTAAGCAGTAAAAACAAGGGTTTGCTCCATATACCAATAGACAAGCCAAGAACAATTTTTGAAAGAATTTTTGTATTACTTGGGCACCTGGGAGGAAAACAAGAAGGCGTATCCAATTCTCCTCAGTGGGATGGGTTCTTGGAAGTCCTCAGAACTTCAGATCTAAGATTTCTCTCTCTTGTTGGTATAGAAAACCCAATGCAAAGAATAGAGCTCAAAGGGAGCTCACACAGCAAATAATGGAAAAATCTGACCAAGTGTATAGATCCAGAGTGATCTAATAGGCAACAAAAGGTGAAGAATAGTAGGAAAAACCCTCCTATTTATAACAAAATATTGGGTCATTCTAGATCTTGGTGCATGATTAAAATAATGTTAACCAAATCTAGATCCACCTTTTATGGAATATTTTATTATATTTGTTGGAGGGAAAAAGTATTTGAGTTGGGTCAAATCCCTTTATTTGTCAAAAATAAATAAATAAATGATTTATTTATCTTTTTAAGGAAGTGGTTGAAAGATAATCAAATAAATAATGATTTATTTAATTATTTGTGGGTTATTTGGTCATATTTAACAAGGAATATTATCTAAATAAGATTTAAATAATTATTCCTAGAAAATAATAAGATAAATAAAGGTTTATCTAATTAATTTCTTTATTTTTGGGTTAAACATGATTGGGAATAATAATTAAATTATGGTTTAATTAATTATTCCATGAGGAAAATCAAACAAATATAGGTTTGTTTAATATTTCCTTTTGGGGTTTCCTGTTTAGACCATAAACAACCTAATAAATGTGGTTTATTAAGTTATTTTACATAGTGAAAGCAATTTTACTTAGGGTAAAATTGGTTTACATGGTGTACTTGGGTCCAGCTAATAATAATAGGTTAGATGACCAAAAAATGGTGTAACATATATATATATATACACCATATATATATATATATATATATTGCGCACTCAAATTTTCTTTTATTGTGTTTTGTTACAATATTTTATGTCTATTCCCCTGGGAATATAGAAATCTGGGGTTAAGTTAATTTATCTCCTTGTTTTTAAGGTTTAGTAACTACCCATTTAGCCCTATGTTTATCAGGGCAAATTTTATATGTATATATAACAGTCTATTGCTTTCTGAAACATGTATAGAAACTCTGGTTTGTCCAACATCTCAGGTCATTCGAAAATTCTTCTCACTTACTACACCATTATTCCATGTTCAGAGTTTACATATTTTCTACTATAATATATACTGAGAATTCTCTCCAAAATTAAATACTTGTCAAACTATAACAAAGATGATTTATCAGAAAACTGTTTATGCTTAATACCTAGGGATTTTGATAATTTTTTAGCAGATTTTTGAAGTACCACTGTTCTCCAAAATATTTTCTTTTCCTTTGTAAAACTCTATAAGTGAGTATTATTATAATATAGTTTGAAGTGATTGCAACAATTGGCTTCCTCTGTACACTTCTATAATTTCTTCTTGTTAGCATTTGTATACACATAAGATAGTTTCATAGTTGCATGACCTCTTTTTCCCTTACAAGAAATTCTAGTTTATTCTACTTCTATATGCATAAAATTTACACATATCCTTCTAATTTTATAATTTTCATTGCTCACTTTAAATTAAGCAGAATATTAACTGTTAGCTTAATAACAGAGTTCTTTTCTTGTGTTAATAGAATTATTCGATAAAATGTTGTCTTTTCCCAGAATAAAATTTCTGGCTGCAGTGATCAGCTACAGTTAAATTTATTTTATCACAATCTGCTGCTTTCTTCCTTGAATTATGTTTCCAGAATTTTAATGTTTCAAATCCTGGTAAATCCTAGTTTTGAATGAAACATTTTTCTATTTCTAGCTTCAGAAGAAGATTAAAGTTATATTAACTGTACTAGGGAAGCATTTACACTTTCTCCAGATTTAGACCATCTAATGGTTTAGAGGTTCTGGATGACAGTATTCCCTAGTATTCTTTCCTACTACCATATAGAGGTTAGGAGTACTATTTCTTCTATTCATCTCTGTTAAAAGTAAGGAAATTCATTACACATCAATTTCACTCAACATAATTACCATCGCACTTTTCACTGTTATCCATCACTATAAAATTTAATTACTTAGCAAAACAATGTGCATACCACTTCTGAAATTGACCAACCTCCCAACCTTAAAGTTCTTCTATCCTCAAGAACTCACCCCCGAGCTGAGATCATCTCCTAGAACATATCAACCTCTAATCTATTCAGGAATAGCTTATTTAAGCTGTTGCTCCCCAAAGCCTGTTTCTAATTCTGCGTCCAGAATTATAGGATGCTTTTCTTCCTATTTGCCTAGGCTTCCCCTTTTTGGGACTTTTAAAGATGCTTTCTTCTTTTCCCAGCTTTTTACCTCTTCCCAACTACTCTCCATCTCATTGGGGAAACTAGATTTTTCCTCAAAATCTAATTTGGAAATAAATTCTTTCAAGGATTTTTGAAAGATTTTTGGGGAATTATTCGCCTCTATCCATCCTCATGGATTTAGAAAGTGATCTCATAATTCTCATTTGGTCAATATGCACAACATTATTTTTATTTAATTTCCATAATGAAATATTTAATTACATCCAAAAAATATTTATCCATTTGGGTCCACTCCCGTTGGGATTAAAGTTCAAATGTCTCATTTGAAAGAACATAAAACTAGCGGTGTCACATATTCCCCCTCTAAAAGTAAACACCGTCCTCGGTGTTGACAACTAACTACTAAAGTTCATTTTTCAAAAAAATATGGATATTTTTCCATCATCTCAGCTTCTCTTTCCTCAATTAAAACTGGTATCAAAGCTCATGTTACATAAAACTAGGCTATTGTTATTGTGCTCACTGTTATTGTGTACTCACCGCACAAATTAATTTTTGAATTTTTTTTTCATTATTGATATGTGTTGTTCAGTGTACAGTGTTGCTGAAACAGTAAATTCAAATGGTTGGAAGTGATGAGATCTATGTTGATCTGCGTGATGAAGATAATACACCAGATCCCAACGCTTTAGTGATGGCTATGTTGCACAGTTTGCAACGAGAAATGGCTGAGCTAAGAAGCCAGAATGACAGATTTTCATTAGCCAGTGAGGAGCAGGAAAAGCTCATTAGAGAATGAACTTCACGGAACAGCCAAGAGGGTGAAGGTTCTGGAAAGAGGAAGAATGATGAGTCTGAGGACGATGATGCTATTAGGCATCAGTATAAGCAGAAAAAGGAATTACAGGGGGAATTCTGAAAGATCAAACCTCCCTCCTATGATGGGGAGAAGGAGGAAGATGCTAAAGCCTGGTTGTTGAACATGATTAAGTATTTCCAGGTCTATGAATATGAAAGGAATCTGAAGGCTAGATTAGCTGTCTACCAGCTACAAGGTAAGGCTACCTTGTGGTGGGAGGAGACAAAAATGGTTCATGCCATTGATGAAAAGACAGTTACTTGGGAAGATTTATAGGTTAAGTTTAAAAACCGCTAATTAAATGAACGTTATTATGATGATAAAGCAAAGGAATTTCATGAGCTTAGAGTGGGATAGCTTAATATTGATGAGTTTGTCACCAATTTTACAAATCTGTTGAGATATGTCCCTTACATTAGGGAAGAGAAGGCAAAGTTGCAAATATTTCTAAACTATTTTCCTGCTATGTATAAGGATAAAATAGAGTTCGATAATCCAAAAACCATGGATGAAGCGGTGAGAAAAGCTAGATTATGTTACCAGCAGTTCAAAGGTAAAAATGAACATGGAAAAAGCTGGGTAAATAAGGGTGAATTCAAAGCGAAGATACAGAAACCAACTTATTTGAAGAACTTTGGGAGGGATCATCAGTGGAAGAAATTTAACAAACCCAAAGAAAGTCAAATTGCTCAATCCCAAGTGGGTTCAAAACAAATAGATGGAGACAATAAGAAAGAAGGCACAGTTAAAATGAGAGAACATTTGAAATGCTGGGGATGTGGAGAACATCATCTCTTGAGGGATTGTCCCCACCGAAACATTCAGATGATTATGAGAGATCGAGAAGCTACCACAGTAAATGACATAGCAAGAAATATACCCACTATCAGTGCATCCTTGGGGAATCGACAAGCAGAACATCAAGCTACCATGGTTGAGATGGAAGGTAATATTGTTGACCAATCTGTTACAGTTTTAATTGATCTGGGTGCTTCCTTGAGTTACATTAGTGCAAAAATTGTAGAAAAATGCAATCTCAAAACTGAAAAATTTCAGCAGTCTTGGTTGGTCCAGTTAGCCACTGGAAAAAAGAGGAAGGTGACACATAAATTTCCCCAAACAGCAATTAAATTAAATGATTTCCATACAGAAGTGAATTTAAACATTTTGCCCTTAGGCTCATATGACTTGCTGATAGGAATGGACTGGCTAGAAAAGAGAAAGGCTATGATGAACTGTTGGGATAAGACTCTGCATTACATAGATGAAGAAGGGAAACCTTTTATTCTCAAGGGAAAACCAAAACCTATCTCTGTAAGGCAAATATCAGCACTATAATTAAAAATAATAGCTAGGAAATGATATCAAGTGTATGCAGTACATGTTGAAGAACTAGAACAACAACCTAAAGCAAATTTTATGGATACGTTGCGAGTAGTGAGAGAGTTTAAGGAAGTTTTTCCAGATGGGATTCCTCATCTTCCCCCCAAAAGAGAGATTGAATTTTCAATCGATTTGGTGCCAGGAGCAACACCTGTTTCCCGAGCCCCTTATCGAATGAGTCCCGCTAAACTCATGGAACTAAAAATGCAATTGTAAGAATTGCTAGATAAGGGTTATATCCGACTGGGTGTGTCTCCTTGGGGAGCACCGGTGCTGTTCGTGAAAAATAAGGATGGGACCTTTAGAATGTACATTGATTATCGTCAGCTGAATAAGTTGAAAATTAAAAACAGATATCCTTTGCCCCGAATTAATGATATTTTTGATCAGGTAAGAGGAGCTTCAGTATTTTCTAAGATTGATCTAAGGACAGGTTATCACCAGCTCCGAATTAAGGAGGAAGACATAAGTAAAACAACTTTTCGAACCAGGTGTGGTCACTACGAATTTGTAGTCCTACCTTTTGGTTTGACAAATTCCCCTGCCACCTTTATGTGCTTAATGAACAATGTTCTAAACAAGTACTTGGATAAATTCGTACTAGTATTTGAAGAAGATATTTTAGTTTACTCAAAAGTGAGGAGGAGAACAAAGAACACTTGAGGATAGTGTTGCAAACTCTGAAAGAAAACCAGTTGTATGCCAAATTCAGCAAATGTGAATTCTATAAAGATAAGATCCAGTACTTGGGACATATTATTTCTGAGCAAGGGTTGGTTGTTGACATTGAAAATATAAAAGCTATTAGAGAATGGCCAGTGCCAACTGATGTTTCAACAGTGAGATCATTTATGGGGATTGCAGGTTATTATCGCAGATTTTTGGAGAGATTTTCTGCCATAGCATACCCCATAACTTCCCTACAAAGAAAAGGTGTCAAATTTGAGTGGACTGAAAAATACCAAAACAGTTTTGAACAATTAAAATTAAAACTCACTATAGCCCCTATACTGAAGATTACAGATCCTGATAAAGAATTTGTTGTGTGTACGGATGCCTGCAGAGAGGGGTTGGGAGGAGTCGTGTTGCAAGAAAATTTGGTTATTGCTTATGAGTCTCGGAAACTTAAGACACATGAACAGAACTATAGTGCATATGATTTGGAGTTGGTTGATGTAATTCATGCATTGAAGATGTGGCGACACTATCTCCTTGGAAATAAATTTACATTGATGACTGATCATATTAGTCTCAAATATTTATTTTCCCAAACTGATTTGAATGCTAGACAGGACAGATGGCTGTCTTTTCTGAGTGAATTTGATATGGACATAAAACATATCAAGGGGAAAGAAAATAAAATTGCTGATGTCCTGAGCAGAAATTATTCTCAAAATATAAATAGCATTAAAAGTAGTGCTAATCTTGATTTAGAAGATCTAGTGAAAAGGGTAGCAGACCAGGATCCAAATTATGAGAATCTACAGGTGAAACTACTAAAGAAAGAGATGAATGAGTACACTCAAAATAAAAAAGGACTGATCTGCTACAAAAATAGATTGTATATCCCCAATGTGGAAACTTTGAAAAGAGAGATCCTAGATGAATACCATAAAAAACCATATGCAGGACATCCTGGATATCAGAAAATGTTAACAGCTTTGAAAAAGAAGTTGTTTTCCCCAGGAATTAAAAGAGATGCAGCAGAATATTTAGCTAGATTCATGGAGTGTCAACTAGTTAAAGTTGAACATCAGCATCTTGTTGGTATTCTAAATCCTTTTCCGATTGCAGAATGGAAATGGGATACCGTTTCTATAGATTTCATAACAGGATTACCCAGAACCAAATACCAACACGACTCAGTTATGGTAGTAGTAGACACCAAAAGCTGCACACTTTATACCTGTAAAGTCTAGTTTTGGGACAGCCCGAGTAGCATATGTATTCCTAAAAGAGATAGTAAGGTTACATGGGGTCCCAAAGATGAATGTTTCAGATAGAGATGCTAAGTTCACAGCAGCCTTTTGGAAAAGTCTATTTGGAGGTATGGGCACTAAGTTGAATTTTAGTACTGCCTATCACCCTCAGACCGACGGCCAGACAGAGAGAACTAATCATATTTTGGAGGATATGCTCAGAATGTATGTGATGGATAGGCCATCAAAATGGGAAGACTACTTGCATTTGGCTGAATTTGCCTATAATAACAGCTATGAATCCTCCATCAAAATGAGCCCGTTTGAAGCACTCTATGGAAGGAAATTTTGTACTCCTTTGAGCTGGAGCCAACATGAGGATAAGCTCATGTTGGGACCAGATGCTTTACAAGAGATGGAAAGAATTGTTAAACAAATACAACGAAATATCAAGATAGCACAAGATCGACAGAAAAACTATGCTGATAAGAAAAGGATACATCGAGAATTCAAAGTGGGGGAGCATGTGTACTTGTGTATTAAACCAAAAAAGAGCACACTTTATGCTGGAAGTTGTGCAAAAATTGGCTCCTAGATATTGTGGGCCTTTTCAGGTGTTAGAAAGGGTGGGACCAGTGGCTTACAAGCTGGCCTTACCACCCCATATTAAAGTGCATGATGTGTTTCATGTTTCATTATTAAAAAGATATATACATGATGCTTCTCACATTGTTGATTGGAATGTGATACAGGTGGAACCAGAAGGGGATTTCCTTCCAGAGCTGCTTCAAATATTGGAGCGGGAAGAAATTGAATTGAGGAATCGAACGGTAGCAAGATTAAAGGTGCAGTGGAAGCACTTTACTGTTGAAGAAAATACCCGGGAAAGAGAAGCTGAGATGATGGAAAAATATCCATATTTGTTTGAAAAATGAACTCTAGTAGTTAGTTGTCAATTATACTGTTTACTTTCGTAGGGGGAATTATGTAACACCCCTAGCTTATGTTTTTTTTAAAGCTAGACATTTGAACTTTAATCCAAAGGGGAGTGGACCCCAATGGATAAGTATTTTGTGGATGTAATTAAATATTTCATTATGGACATTAAATAAAATAATGTTGTGTAGATTGACCAAATGAGAATTATGAGATCACTTGCTAAATCCATGAGGATGGATAGAGGCAAATATTTCCCAAAAAATCTTTCAAAAATCTTTGAAAGAATTTATTTCCAAATTAGATTTTTGAGGAAAAATCTAGTTTCCCCAATGAGGTGGAGAGTAGTTGGGAAGAGGTAAAAAGCTGGGAAAAGTAGAAAGCAGCTTTAAAAGTCCCAAAAAAGGGAAGCCTAGGCAAACAGGAAGAAAATCATCCTGTAATTTTGGACGCAGAATTAGAAACATGCTTTGGGGAGCAACAACTTAAATAAGCTATTCCTGAACATATTAGAGGTTGGTCTATTCTAGGAGATGATCTCAGCTCGGGGGTGAGTTCTTGAGGACAGAAGGACACTAAGGTTGGGAGGTTGGTCAATTGCAGAAGTGGTATGCACACTGTTTTGCTAAGTAAATAAATTTGATAGTGATGGATAACAGTGAAAAGTGATATGGTAATTATGTTGAGGGAAATTGATGTGTAATGAATTTCCTTACTTTTATAGAGATGAAGAGAAGAAATAGTACTCCTAACCTCTATATGGTAGTAGGAAAGAATACTAGGGAATACTGCCAACCAAAACCTCTAAACCATTAGATGGTCTAAATCTGGAGAAACTGTAAATGCTTCCCTAGTACAATTAATATAACTTTAATCTACTTCTGAAGTTAGAAATAGAAAAAAGTTTCATTCAAAACTAGGATTTACCAGGATTTGAAACATTAAAATTCTATCAACATAAGTCAAGGAATAAATCAGTAGATTGTGATAAAATAAATTTAACTGTAGCTGATCACTGCAGCCAGAAATTTTATTCTGGGCAAAGACAACATTTTATCGAATAAATCTATTAACACAAGAAAATAACTCTGTTATTAAGCTAACATTTAATATTCTTCTTAATTTAATGTGAGCAATGCAAATTATGAAATTAGAAGGGTATGTGTAAATTTTATGCATATAGAAGTAGAATGAACTAGAATTTCTTGTAAGGGAAAAAGAGGTCATGCAACTATGAAACTATTTTATGTGTATACAAATGCTAACTGGAAGAAATTATAGAAGTGTACAGAGGAAGCCAATTGTTGCAATCATTTCAAACTGTATTATAATAATACTCATTTCTAGAGTTTTACAAAGGAAAAGAAAATATTTTGGGGAACAGTGGTACTTCAGAAATCTGCTAAATAATTATCAAAATCCCTAGGTATTAAGCATAAACAGTTTTCTGATAAATAATCTCTATTATAGTTTGACAAGTATTTAATTTTGGAGAGAATTCTCAATATATTACAGTAGAAAATATGTAAACTCTGAACATGGAATAATGGTGTAGTAAGTGAGAAGAATTTTCGAATGACCTGAGATGTTGGACAAACCAGAGTTTCTATACATTTTGCAGAAAGAACTAGACTATTATATATACATATAAAATTTTCCCCGATAAACATAGGGCTAAATGGGTAGTTACTAAACCTTAAAAACAAGGAGATAAATTAACTTAACCCCAGATTGCTATATTCCCAAGGGAATAGACATAAAATATTGTAACAAAACACAATAAAAGAAAAGTTGAGTGTGGAATATATATATATATATATATATATATATCAGTTGAGTTTGACGCTCAATCAGTATTTCCATAAAGACAAATATAAATATATAGCAAAGTTTAACAGAGTCGGGAAAGTCCATTCGAATATGTCACGAACAGAAAAATTATACAACCACAAAACTGTCGAATGTTCATCAGAGCACTTCTACATTTTAAATACAATTGGACGAGTGGTAGCAGAGTATGCTAGAATGAGAATTTAAAATTAAATTATGAAAATTTCGGGACAATCTTCAGAGTCGCCAAGCATGGAAAGCGTGACGTGACCAACCTGGAAATGGAGCAATAGATTCGTTTAGTAGGTGGATATGATATTGTAAGGAAGCAACAAGGGATAGATGCCCAAAGAAAAATGAATAACAGAGAGTACCTGTAACCACAACAGAAGTAGGAAATTCATTATGTCAGAGAAAAACAAAATTTTAGGTCGAGTACATTAACTCGGAAACAAAAATTTCTCAGCAGCTTACCTATGGGAATCGTTGGAGCTGAATCCCATTCTGGTCTCGCGTCATTGAGACAAGAAGGACCAATTATTGGAATTGCTGATGGACAACGAAAAACCGTGTAGTTAAATTTTGAAGCTCGATAGCCATAAGTGAACAAGATACCAAAACGAATATACGAGGGTATACTGTAAGATAAACCTCTGTTCGAAACAATGAAAGAGAGCTATGTGATACGAATGGTCATGACAGTGAAACCATTATTAACACGAATAGGCAAGTTGCGAAGAGGGAAACGAAACAATAGAAGAAAACCATTGTAAATGTTTGAAGATGCGCTAGTGTGTAGGCTAAATCGAACCGCAAGGAAATTAATCACTCAAAAAGGCAAATTAGTGTAGATTGAAACAAATCCAAACTAAACGGATGTAAATAACTAATTGAAATTACCTGAATCATAGCCATGACGTCAAACCAGGATAGCTGAGCACGGTGTACACTATGGGTTAGCCTCGTAGCAATCGTGGTAAACAAAGAGAATGTTACACTGGAAAGATAACCCTCGCAGAAGAGTGAACAAGCAACCAGGATGTTTTTAATAGAGATAGACGCTGAAGAAACCTAATCAAATCCCACGCTACACCTAGCGAAAATTGGTTGAATCTTTCGTAGATCAAGACTGGCTTAAAGTGGTGATGGCAAACCCTAAATTCATTAACGCTATGGTACCATTGCAGATGGTTGCAGTTACAACGAATGACAGTTAGGTGGGAAAAACAAACAATAAACAACGATTTGTTATGGGCTCGAGGAACGGAACCGTAGTTGAAATTTATGTATGTGTACAATTATAAATCAACGCGCCATAACCAAGTAACGTATGTCAGTAGATAGGATATCTACATCATGATCCAAATAGAAACATTAATATCGATTCCAACACCAAAGCAAATCGACATAAGTAATTCACGATGTGAATGATATCAAAGCCAACGTCCATCCATATGTCGTGGATAGGACTATGGATTTATGGTATGGTAAACGCTCTGACTATTAAAATTCAAGGGGTGCAATAGTTATCACAATGTCTATCATGCTCGACGTGATAATTGAAGAATATCATACATATTTAATATGAATTCTAAGGTAAGTTACTTAACGTAAACTTAGTTAAAGTGACTAATGATAAATTGTACCAAATCGAGAATGAGGCGTATGTCTATAAAACAAAACTTCATTGAAAATAAATTAAAGGTGGAACTATACTTGTGATTATAATATGAACCCATTTCATACCAATAAAGTTAGTAGTATAAACGAATGGGCATGGTCTATATATATATTGATATATGTATATATATATATATATATATATATATATATATATATATTAATCACATTGCATAGAGAAATGTGATAAATAACATAGAAATTATATACCTAAGGGGAGTATCTATACACTTATCCTTTGGCATAACTATAATTAGAGCCCGAAGTTGCATGAGAAAAAAAAAAGGGTCGTAGGGAGAGTAGGAGACGTTAATAGCTCCTACTCTCCCTACGACCCTTTTTTTTTCTTCTCATGCAATCTCAGTTCCAATTATAATTATGCCAAAGGATAAGGTATAGATACCTCTCTTAGGTATATATAATTTCTATGTTATTTATCACATTTCTCTACGCAATTTGATATATATATATATATATATATAGACCATGCCCATTCATTTATACTACTAACCTTATTGGTATGAAATGGGTTCATATTATAGTCACAAGTATAGTTCCACCTTTGATTTATTTTCATTGAAGTTTTGTTTTATAGACATACACCTCATTCTCGATTTGGTACAATTTATCATTAGTCGCTTTAACTAAGTTTACATTAAGAACTTACCTTGGACTTTATATTAAATATGTAAGATATTCTTCAATTATCACATCGATCATGAGAGACATTGTGATAACTATTGTACCCCTCAAATTTTAATAGTCAAAGCATTTACCATACCATAAAACCATAGTCCTATCCATGACATATGGATGGACGTTGGCTTTGATATCATTCACATCGTGAATTAATTATGTCGATTTTATTTGGTGTTGGAATCGATATTAATGTTTCGATTTGGATCATGGTGTAGATATCCTATCTACTGACATAGGTTACTTGGTTATGGCACGTTGATTTATAATTGTACACATACATAAATGTCAACTACGGTTCCGTTCCTCGAGCCCATAAGAAATCATTGTTTATTGTTTGTTTTTCCCACCTAACTATCATTCGTTGTAATTGCAACCATCTGCAATGGTACCATAGCGTTAATGAATTTAGAGTTTGTCGTCACCACTTTAAGCCAGTCTTGATCTAGGAGAGATTCGACCGATTTTCAACAAGTGTAGCGTGGGATTTTATTAGGTTTCTTCAGCGTCTATCTCTATTAAACACATCCTGGTTGCTTGGTCACTCTTCTTCGAGGGTTATATTTCTAGCGTAACATTATCTGTGTTTAACACAGTTGCTACGAGGCTAATCCAAAGTGTACACCGTGCTCAGCTATCCTGGTTCGACGCCATGGCTATGATATAGGTAATTTCTATTTGTTATTTACATCCGTTTAGTTTGGATCTGTTGCAATCTCCACTAATTTTCGTTTTCCAGTTATTAATCTCCTTGCGGTTGGATTTAGCCTATACACTAGCACATCTTCAAAATTTTACAATGGTTTTCTTCTATTGTTTCATTCCCTCCTTCACAACTTGCCTATTCGTGTTAATAATGGTTTCACTATCATGACCATTCATATCGCATAGCTCTCTTTCATTGTTTCGAACAGAGGTTTATCTTACAGTATACCCTCGTATATTCGTTTCGGTATCTCTTTCACTTATGGCTATCGAGCTTCGAAATTTAACTACACGTCTTTTCATTGTCCATCAGCAATTCCAATAATTGGTCCTTCTTGTCTCGATGACGCGAGACCAGAATGGGATTCAGCTCCAGCGATTTCCATAGGTAAGCTGCTGAGAAATTTTTGTTTTCGAGTTAATGTACCCGACCTCAAATTTTGTTTTTCTCTGACATAATGAATTTCCTACTTCTGCTGTGGTTGCAGGTACTCTCTGTTATTCATTTTTCTTTGGGCATCTATCCCTTGTTACTTCCTTACAATATCATATCTGCCTACTAAACGAATCTATGGCTCCATTTACAGGTTGGTCACGTCTCGCTTTCCATCCTCGACGACGTGTCGTCGAAGATTATGCGTTACTTTAATTTTAAAATTCTCTCTATACTATTATACTCATCCAATTGTATTTAAAAAATGTAGAGTGCTCTCATGATTTTTATTCGAGGGATTTTATTAGTTGTATAAATTTTTGTTAGTATTTTATATTCGAATGGACTTTTCTAGTTTTGTGTAAGCACCTTATATATTTATATTTGTCTTTATGGAAAATGCTGATTGATAAGAAAAAGCGAAAATAGGATATATATATATATATATATATATATATATATATATATATATATATTCCGCGTCATCTTTCTTTTATTGTGTTTTGTTTAATTTTATGTCTATTCCCTTGGGAATAAACAATTTGGGGTTAAGTTAATTTATCTCCCTTTTTAAGGTTTAGTGGCTACCCCATTTAGCCTATGTTTAGCTCGAGCCGGTTTTATATGTATATATAACAGTCTATTTCTTTCTGCAAAATGTATAGAAACTCTGGTTTGTCCAACATCTCAGGTCATTCGTAAATTCTTCTCACTTACTACACCATTATTCCATGTTCACAGTTTACATATTTTCTACTGTAATATATTGAGAATTCTCTCCAAAATTAAATACTTGTCAAACTATAATAGAGATGATTTATCATAAAACTGTTTATGCTTAATACCTAGGGATTTTGATAATTATTTAGCAGATTTCTGAAGTACCACTATTCTCCAAAATATTTTATTTTCCTTTGTAAAACTCTAGAAATGAGTATTATTATAATACCGTTTGAAATGATTGCAACAATTGGCTTCCTCTGTACACTTCTATAATTTCTTCTAGTTAGCATTTGTATACACATAAGATAGTTTCATAGTTGAATGACCTCTTTTTCCCTTACAAGAAATTCTAGTTTATTCTACTTCTATATGCATAAAATTTACACATATCCTTCTAATTTTATAATTTGCATTGCTCACTTTAAATTAAGCAGAATATTAACTATTAGCTTAATAACAGAGTTCTTTTCTTGTGTTAATAGAATTATTCGATAAAATGTTGTCTTTGCCCAGGATAAAATTTCTGGCTGCAGTGATCAGCTACAGTTAAATTTATTTTATCACAATCTACTGATTTCTTCTTTGAATTATGTTTCCAGAATTTTAATGTTTCAAATCTTGGTAAATCCTAGTTTTGAATGAAACTTTTTTCTATTTCTAACTTCAGAAGTAGATTAAAGTTATATTAATTGTACTAGGGAAGCATTTATACTTTCTCCAGATTTAGACCATCTAATGGTTTAGAGGTTCTGGTTGACAGTATTCCCTAGTATTCTTTCCTACTACCATATAGAGGTTAGGAGTACTATTTCTTCTATTCATCTCTGTTAAAAGTAAGGAAATTAATTACACATCAGTTTCACTCAACATAATTACCATAGAACTTTTCACTGTTATCCATCACTATCAAATTTAATTACTTAGCAAAACAATGTGCATACCACTTCTGAAATTGACCAACCTCCCAACCTTAGAGTTATTCTATCCTCAAGAACTCACCACCGAGCTGAGATCATCTCCTAGAACATACCAACCTATAATCTGTTCAGGAATAGCTTATTTAAGCTGTTGCTCCCCAAAGCCTGTTTCTAATTCTGCGTCCAGAATTACAGGATGCTTTTCTTCCTGCTTTTCCCAGCTTTTTACCTCTTCCCAAATACTCTCCACCTCATTGGGGAAACTAGATTTTTCCTCAAAATCTAATTTGGAAATAAATTCTTTCAAGGATTTTTGAAATATTTTTGGGGAATTATTTGCCTCTATCCATCCTCATGGATTTAGCAAGTGATCTCATAATTCTAATTTGGTCAATTTGCACAGAATTATTTTTATTTAATTTCCATAATGAAATATTTAATTACATCCAAAAAATATTTATCCATTGGGGTCCACTCCCCTTTGGATTAAAGTTCAAATGTCTAATTTGAAAGAACATAAAACTAGGGTGTTACATCAATATCTACTAAATCTCCATGGTTTGCAGACATTGCCAATTATTTGGCCATAGGAAAACTACCATCATATTTGTTTCATAGAAAAAAGAGAAGGATAATTCAAAAAAGTGTATTATATTCATGGATTAATTATGAATTATACAAGACATGTCCAAGTCTTGTCATTAGAAGATGCGTTCGAGAAGATATGATACCTGAAATACTAAAGGCATGCCATGATGAGCCATGTGGAGGAAACTTTTCTGATAAAAGGATTTCTTATAAAATCCTTATTTTAGCATATTATTGGCCTTCCCTTTTGAGGGATTCCAAGGAGTATGTTAAAAGGTGTGAAAGTTGTCAGAGAATGGGGAAACCTATTCCTATAGATGAAATTCCCTTACAACCATAGGTACTCTTCAAACTCTTTTAAAAATGGGTTGTGAACATTGTTAGACAATCAATCCACCATCAAGACAAAATACATATATTCTGGTATGCACTGATTATGTCACTAGATGGGTAGAGGCTAAAGAACTTTATTTTGCTAATGAAAATGTTGTAGTTCCTGTTGTTCCTTGAGAAACAATTCCTTGCTGTGTAAAGGAATCCGTGCTCAAGACATTAAAGATTTATGTCACAAACAAGTATATATCTGTCTCTGTTTATTAAACCTTCAAATATTAATAATATAATCTCCAAATATCAAATCCCTACAAGTTCTGCAATGCCATGTTCTCTTTATGCTGAAGTGAATGAATGGAAGACAAAGAAAGAAAAGGACTTTAAATTGATATGCTGCTTAAAACAGAATCTATCATTATAAAACCCTGAAGAAGTGAGAAACAATAAAGTTAAAATAGAGGAGCGCCCATTAAGGATGTCTAACTCTTAGATACACAGATATCAAGAGACCTGCAGCTCAAATCACTCTACTTTATTCATAGATATGGAAACGAAATGAAAACTGGAAAACTATTCAACACAGATAGAATGATGGAAACTTGCAAAACTTTTCATTGATTCAATATTTTTCGGTACAAAATTAGCCTTCAAGGTCCAAAACTCAGAACCCTCTTTCTTCTTCAAATTGTCTTTAAATACAATATGACCAAAATGGTTTCCAGTAACGAAATTGATTCTAACTAACTCTAACTTCTCAACTACTCACTGTAGTGGAGGTACATTCCTCGGAAAAGTTCTATTACATTTACATGACTTCATTTAAAACATGATAAAATGTGATAATTCCTAATCTCAGTGAGCTGATGCTCCTAAAATAGTGGTTGTCTCAATGACTATTTATGGCTGAACGGTTACTTGTGGCTGAGTGGCTGGAGTTCTCTTTTCTGTGTCCATAGAAAATCTCTTGCATTCTTTCCAGAGCTTATCTTGAGTCGTCGAAGCATACTTATAACGATGATATTCCAGTGTAAATGCAACAACCTGACTGTGAATAATATTACCTGTGAATAATGTCTTCACCATCCATAGCAAGAGGAAATGCCTTTGTAAGAAGTTAAATACCGTTTCTCCCTTTAAAACCTGTGTCTTTTCATGCCTGCCATCTACTCTGCTTTTTGCAAATATCAACTGATATTCATAGAACTTCCATGACATGATCTCCCCTTTCTCCATCCAGCATGAGGGCAAACCTATTCTCGTCAACTTTTCGAATGATATATCATATTTTTTAATTATCTCTTTAATTCCCAGTAACCGCTTCTCTGCGCCCTTTCGAAGGTCATTTTTTATTATCATTTTATTCACCTCCTCAGCATAAAAGTACCTATCCTGTATCCCCATATCTCCTAACTCTTCATCTGTCTTAGCATTAATAAAGTTTATGAATTTTCTGGCCCAATTCGCTCTTTTAATAGCGGCCTGCTTCTCAGATAATAGCTCATTTTCATGCTCTGAAACAATGCTTTTCTCTCTAGCAATTATATTCATGGAATCCCATTTTGACTGCATTTCGGAAATAATCTCATTCCAGATGATATCCTTAGCTTTAATAAGAGAGATATTACCTTTTAGTCTCTCCTTGAGCTCTTTGATTTCATCTTCAGCTTTTTGTAGTTTCTGCTTGTTCTCATGTGCTTTTTCTTCCCATCCTTGCATCATCTTGGTAACCGTTTCCAATTCTGAGTGGGCTTGTTTACAGTCTCTCTCCACCATTTTTAATTTTGTGCTTAGCTGAATAACCTGGGCTTGAGGATCAGCATCACCTGTAGAGAAATCAAAGGTACAAGTATGGTTCTCAATATGATTCTGTAAAGATATAGCGGTCTGCTTCACCTTAGTGAGTTCTTCGTCTTTCTTCAACAACTGCTGTCGCAATTCCTCTTTCTCCTTTTCAACCTTAGCTACTTCTGCTGCCATTGAGTGCTCTGTAGCTGGTAATTTTAACTTTTTCCTTAGTGAAGATATTTCCACTTCTGCACTTTTCATAATTTTTTGAATTGCAGCTTTATCATTTGGATCCACACCGATTTTCATAATGATCTTCTTCAACTCTTCATTTTGAGTTCTTAATGCCCTTGAATTAGCTTTCTCCATTTTGCATTGTCTGATGACCTTTGCAAGCATGTTTTCAGTCTTGACTGCTGTAGCATTGGTCTTGCTCAAATCATTTACAATCAGCTGCCCGGTCTGCATATGAAGATTCATTTTGTCCCACAAGGGGATCTTTTTAACATCCATGACTATGTTTACCTCCTTAAAGCTGCCCGAAGATCCAAGGGACATTCCTGTCGGATGTGATAGAGCCATCTTAAATTGATCTTTTTCCAGATCCATGACAGTCAATAATCTGGTCTGGTCAGCAGATATGTGGTGCTCTACTTGTGCTTCTATATTGGCTTTTATCCTCTGGTTCCTTTCCTCAATCTGTGTGAACACTTGCTTTATTGAAGGAGCCTTTTCCAAATGAATTTCCTGTGTTTTAGGAGATGAGGGGAAATCTTATTCTTCATTGACCTATAGAATAAAACCAGATGAATTGGAAGAATGGTCTTCTGCTAGTTTGGTTCTTTTTTCCTCTCAGGGCTCCTCATCATCTATTTCAATAACATCTTCTCTACCTCTTTTTCTCACTCTTTCCAAAATTGCAGGTGTTTGAATGCTGGTCTTTGATGAACTTGACTCTCCTGGATTAGCCAGTTTCTCCAGGTCAGGTTTACTTACATGGGAAAATTCAACACACCCATTCTCAACTCTTTTCTGAGAAATTATTTTATGCGGATCATAAGGCCATTTTTCTCCCAACAACAACTGCGTCCCTTCCAATATTTTTGAGACTTCTTCAAAAGCTTGTCTCGTGTTGACCACAAAAGGTCCCGCACTCATAGGCAATTTGTACATAAAACCTTTCTTCATGGGTAGAAAATGAACTTGGTCTGCATTAAGACTTTGCCTTATAAATTCCAGGGTGAAAAGTCTCATGGGAACAAAGGTTGGGAGCCTATAGGGCTCAATACTAACTCCATACAGCCTTATCTCAGAGTAATCTTCGAATACAAACCAATATCAAAATTTGCAATTGGGTCCTAACTGTAGGAACTCCCGGGCTTTTGGTAGAAACCATGGAGGAAGAGTTCCATTCAAAATTTTATAAGCAGTAGACATGAAATGGTCAGCAAATTCAAACAGCCCTGCTTCGTTCTCTTCTTTTCTAACCATATCGGTCCAGAATAAAACTAACTTCTTATTTTTATTACTATCAACTATATTTAAACCCACACTCATGAACTCTTCAACATTTTGATACAAAAATAAGTAAACAACCAATGATGGAAATAAGAAGAAACCTGTTAGAGGGAAGGCGATCAATTGGGAATTTACTACTTCCTGCCAAAAATACAGAATGTCAAGGACCACCCCGGGTTTCATCATCACAGCGAACATTCTCAAGACTGATTTATCAATTTCGTGATCATCGTCCTTTCCCAAAATCTCCGTAGTGCAGCTAAGGACTGGACTATACTGAACACTGAACGCCTCCAAACTGAACTTTCCTCCTTCAAATTGAGTTTTCTCTGGATTTGATTTCAAAAATGACATACAATGACTAAACTTTTCGTTTGAAAGATCTTCAAAATACTGAACCAATGAATCTTCGGAGAACTGTAACGGAGACTCATCTTCTGGAAAACATAATGCTTGACGCATTAATTGTGTTGATACCTGTAGGACATTTCCCCCCTGAGAATTCATGACGAAGCATTTGCCAGGGTACATAGATGAGACTAACCATGAGATGAACTCGGGGAAGAAGTGAGTTTTCGGAACACAGGTGGGCAACACACCAGAACTTTTCATAGCAGAGAACACAAGGGATTTGTCAGTGTTTAGGGTTACTTGGTAATGCAGTAGGGGATGATTAACGGATGATGCGGTATCATGAACATCCTTTTCACTATCCAGGAGGGGACTGAGGTTTGATGAACCAGCCAAAGATGTTCGTTTTTCCATGACTGATAGGAACTTGAAAGCAATTCGCGGGGTAACGGATAATGCAAAGGTGGCGGGACACGGTTAAAAAGGGAAAACAATCACAAATAGACAAAAACGGGACAGAAGAACCCTTTAATAGGCTACGGGAATCCGTAATAAATGCTGGAATGACGTGGAAAAATAGTTGAGAGTGGATGACAGCTGCTATCCACCTCACCTGATGACGTCATTGCGGGGGGTCTTTGAGTACAGCGAAAATCTTTAACCCATACCCCCCGTAATAAATCCAAACCGTTTATCACGGCAGAACCAAGATCTGACTAGTCAACTACGGG